>APFE030131676.1:42000-63735 GCA_000404065.3 Pinus taeda | reverse complement strand
CTTGAAAAATCTACTCGGTTGTCCCCTGAAGAGGTAATCAGAAGATCACATCCTTGGATAAAAGTCTTAATACTAGTCATAAGATTTGTTTACTCCAAGATTTTTATCAAATCTATTCAAACAGAGGTTAGAAAGCATCACAGCTAAAGAGTATCAATGGTTAAAGAGTACCAGAGGTTAAAGTGTATCAAGTAAAAGTCAGTGAAAGTTAAAACGAAGTTACAGAGCAGTCAAAGGTAAACAGTAAAAGTGAATATAGAAGGCAGTAAAATGGTAAAAAGAGATGATAATATTTTCACCAATATTGAGGTTTGTCTAAAGTGAAAGTAAAACAGTCAAAAGAGCAAGAAAGTAAAAAGATGAAAAAACATAACAAGAAGGAACATTTTTGCAGAAATTGCATATTTTAGTCATAGTTTTGCAGAAAATATTGTGATCAATCCAAGATTAATTTTACAAAAATGAAGAAGGTTTATGTTCTTAAGAGGGCCATCTACAAAAACCTCTATCACGTTTCTGACATCCATTATGGTTTTCGAAATATTAAACAATGTTGGAAAGCACTTTTTGCAGAAAATTTCAGTTTAAGTCATCATTTTTCAGAGAGTATTTTGGCCAATCCAAAATACTTAATATAAAACGGAAGGAGGTTGTTTTTCCTAAGATACCCATATACAAAAACCTATCTCATTTTTTTCACAGTGATTTTATAATGAGAGATACATGCGCATCTTTACAGGCCATTGTTCAGACTCTTCTAAACTCTGTTTTACACATATTTTTTACAGAGACTATTATGCATAGCTGGAGGGGAATTTTGGGAAAATGAAAGAGGTTTATCTCACCAACAGATGGATCTACAATAACCTCTTTCACTTTTTACATATCGATTACGGATTGAGAAATACAAAAATATCATTGGACCCCAAGTTTGCAAAATTGTTGGAGCAGATTGCACGAAGAAAGGAAACAGTTAGTGACTTGGATGCCTCATCATCAACTAAGAGTTGGATCAAATTCGAATTATTCTCTTTGTCATCACTTATCCATACAAAATAGTGCCAAATAGATGCATTAGCTTGAGTGTCCTTTAATTAAGTTCTATTTATGTAAATAGTTGGAGAGATTTGTGAACCAATTTTGATATTTGTTTCAAGATATTTTAGTTTAGAATTGGTATAAATACTCCACTCTTGGAAACATTGAAGGGGATTCTATTACTTGGCTGTAACATTGAAACTTCAGAATAAAAGTGCTTGGAGAAATTTTTTGTGGCTTGGCTGGATGAGGATTTAAAGCACAGGACTTGTTGCGGGATTCATGTGTTGGACAACAGTTCAATAAGTGTTTCTACCCTTTCTCTGAAATTTTATATCAGTCTATAATATCATCATATCCATTTATGAATAATTCACATAAGAGATTGGAACAGAATTCGCTTAATTGTGCTCTATTTTTATATGTTATTATTCTTGATTTTTTCTTCCAAATTAGTTATAATCATGAATTCTTAAATGCTCTTGCTTTACTAATATTAAACACGTAATACCATCATATCCATTCCTGAATAATTTGCATAAGAGATTGAAACAGAATTTGCTTAATTGTACTCTGTTTCCAAATGTTATTATTTTTTATGTTTTCCTCTAAATTAGTTATAAGCATGAATTCTTAAATGCTCTTGCTTGACTAATTTAAACATTGTTGGTTACTATAACAAAGGATTCTTCATTGCTCTTTGTTTGTAGTCATTTCATTTCTTTCCTTTGGACATGGTGAAAGACTCTTATTTTCCTTTCATCCCTTCAAAATCATCTCATCCACTTTAAAATTTTAAGGATTGTTCTCTGTCTAGCTATCTTGCCCTGTAATACCATCTTGTGCTTATAATATAAATCTAGTAAAGCCATCCTTTGACTCCATAGCCCAACGGACTGAAAGCTCTCAATCTTGCCCTTAGTTTGTGGATTCCACCATTTTCCCAAAACAAACTCTTGAACCCATAACTAGCCTAAAACCTTCCAAGAACAAAGATAAATCATAAAGAGAGAGCCTTCTCTGGATGCAGAGTGGCTAGATTCCGCATCTAAAAGGTTGATTTGTGGTTACCTCGGGTATACTTTCCTCTTACACAACTTCTAGGAAAACCTGAGTGATAACACCCTCGAACTTCTTAGGTCTTAGCTTTTTATGCAGAATCCAACAGTGCTCATCATCATGCCCATCCTTCTTACAGTGAGTGCATGAAGACTTGCTCTTCTGTGCAGTGTTAGCCTTCCTTTCTTTGCATTTCAATTTTCTTTTCTCCTTATTCTTGCTTGCAGTGGGTTGGGATGATCCCCCAAATTCTGGACTTCCATTCTTTCCTCTAGCTTCTAGATGAGTAGCTTGTATAGATACCTCATCTATACTAGTGGGATTAAACATGAGGATAGTGTGCGTCATGTAGCTGTGTAGACCACCAATGTACTTCAACAGAGTCTCAGGTGAGTCTAATGAGATTCCTAGAATAAATGATCTCTTCCTAAATTCTTGGGTGTATCCTTGTACACTTTGCCCTTTCAACTGTCAAAGAGTTTGCCAGCTCATCATGGCTTGCTGCATGTAGGCCAATGGATAGAACTGCTTTTTGATGGCAAAAACAAATTCACTCTAGACAAAAATGGTCTTACCATGTCTCTTCATGTCAACTTGGGTCCTACCTTCCCACCAAACCAAGGCAGTGCCTCCAAGGCGTAGGCTTGCCAGCTAAATCTTGTTCTTATCTGAATCAATACTCTACACTCAGCTTTCCATCATATATAGGTAAATCAAATTTAACATCTACTTTAATCAAAGATGCCTTCTTTTTATGTTCAGGGCTACTAGGAGGTGTGAGAAAGCTTTCTTCTTTCCCTTTTCCTTTTGAGTGGTCATGGAAGAGAGACTCATCTTCTCCTTTGTCTTGTTTAGAGCCTGATGAATCTTCATCCTTATGTTTCCTAAAATTTCTATACATTTCCTCTACCATGTACTTTATGGCTAGGAAATTACCTATGAATTCAGGGTCTGGTCCCATAGAACCTTCTTCTGACATTGTCTTCTAAGGATAGACTCTCCCAATTTCAGGATTAGTTTCGGCCAACTCTCCTTCTCCTAGTTTAAGTTTTGATCTAGTTAGCATTCAACAACTAAAACCAACACAAGCTTGTCTAACCTTAACAGCCTTGAGCTCTAATACCACTTGATCTGAAAATCACTCATGTGTGATCTTAGTTAATGAATAAATGAATGAAGTTATTACAGACTCATGTGCTGGTGTGTGTCTATGTTATCTTAGGCAACATATCGATATGATTACAAAATAAATAGACACTAGAAAATGGAAAATAGTAAGAGAAACATAGTAAGCAAATATAAGAACACAACAAATTAATAAGAAGTTCACCCAATCCTCCTAGGCTACGTCTCCAGTCTAGTTTTCAATGGTGGTCTTCTTTTATTGTGTCTTTAAGTAGAGTTTTTACAATAAGGAGCTCAAATTGAGTCTCCTAAAACAGATGATGCTTAGTAGGGTCGTTCTTGGATCCCCCAAGCCACTAGAGTGCACAACATGTTCCTTACCAAGTCTCGACCTCAATTGGTCTTGATGGGATGAGTCCAATTTGTTGCTAAGTTCCTGACAGATATCGTCACAGGGATTTCTTGAACCTCTCAAGCCTTCTGTCTGTTCGATGTTTCCTTAGCTCTGCAGGTCAGCTCGGCTCTCTGTGTCTGCTTCTATCTCTTCTGTCTCCTTCACTGTTGTCTTATTTTTTACAGTGATTCCTTTCTTGTTCTCTGTCTGTGCGTTCATGGCTTAAATCCAATATGTCTCATGATTGTTTGCTTCCTCTTCCACCTCTTTGGATCGCTTTCTGTTGTTCACTTGGAATTCCCTGCCTCTGCATCATCGCCACTATGTAACATCTCACAGGGAAGTGGCCACTTGTCCTCTCATGAACTGCGCCAACTCTTTCTCAAACGGTTCAGTATTTCTGTTACTTCGTGAAATTATTAATCTTCCAGCTCAACGGTCAAATAAAACTTCGGAATTTTCTATGTTGTAGCTTAATTCTCCCTCTAGATCCAGTTTCCCATCGGGCACAATCTCCGCCATTAGATCTAAGGCCTCTAGATCCTATGGTTATCATTCTTATCATGCAGTTGACTTGCTTGGACATTAGCCCACGATGAGAGGTATTTTTCTCTCTCATCCGCTAGATAAGCGTCATTCTCTGTATGGAATCATTGGGTCTCCTGAAAATCTCGCTTACTACCCAAAATGCCTCCGATATTTCTCCGGTTTTGAAGCGCGGGACCCACCTTTCGCTTTAGCACTTTTCATATGGTTTTTGGCTTTCCTTGTGACTGAGTGCTCAAAGCCTTTCCATTTCAAGGGGTTTTTCCCAGCGATGCATGATTAACGCTAATCACGCATCATAAATGGCCTCTATTATCCCATCCGGACTTCCTAACTGCTAGTTTGCGCCCTGCGCGGTCTCCATCTGCCTCGGTCAGCACACTTTCACTGAGGTCCTCATCATTCCTCGCTAGCCACAAACTGCCACTGTCCAGAGGTCCTTCCTAATAGCTCATTTTCCACAAGTTTTTTGAAGTCTATCCTAATTTGATATAGTCATAGAACTCTGATAATTTTCATGGATCCAATTCGAATAACCTGTGATTGCACTAGCAACCCAATGCACCAAAGGAGTCCAATTTAATTGGGCGAATTATCTATGTGATGAGTTACTTGCAAACTGTCACGAGGCATAGGAGCATGGAAATGTTTGAATATAATCCCAACATCTACATTTATTTTTTATCCTAATTATCCTTGACTTAGCCACATGCGCTAAAAATCATGTTCACACTTGGTTTTTGATAAACTAGCTTGGGGGACCTACTTTCTCTTGTTTTTTGCCTTTAAAGGCTTAATAGTATGGAACTATTGGTCCAACCACTTTCTTAAACCATTTAGACATCAAATTTCATTTTCACACCTAACCACACCTCATCCACTTGAGTTATTTGAGGATTGGAGCCCCACATGAAGATTCCCCCTTAAATCAAGGGATTTGGTGCCCCGGACCATTTTATCATGTTTTAAAGTTTCCTTCATTAGGAAATGAACCCCTCATCATGCTTTCCTTGTGGATGATAATTGGTGTAGGCTTTCTTGATTCATTTTTTATATTTTAGGCCTTTGTTTAGCTTTTCTTAGCCTTTTCTAGTTTTTTACTAGTTTTTTCCTAGTTTTCTAGATTCGACAATTTATATGTAACCACCTCCCTTTGGGATTAGAGGTTTGTTTTCTCATGTATTAATATGGTTAATTAGTTTAATACATTGATTTAATGGAGATAATTCTTTCTCTCCTCTCTTTAATATCAACAAATTACTTGTGTTAAATTTAACTAGAATTCTAGATTTATTGGAGTTTCTGCAGGAATTCTACATGGTATCAAAGCTAGTTCGAATCTAGTGGATTGTACACAATTGTATTTGCAGGTATAGATCATCAGGAGTCACAGAAAGAAGTAATGGATCATCTCTCTCAAACCATAAAACTCATTCTAAATCCTTTCAATTACTTCAAATGGAAGACATAGATTACTGTGCTCCTTCGAAGCAAAGGGCTCTAGAGGGTAACAATGGGAACAAAGACTGAAATGAATTTTGTAGTGGAGAAGATCAAGTATTTCAATAAATTATATTAAGAAATTGGTCTGATATGCATATCAATTTCTAGAGAACTTCTCTTTCATGTCAGTGGAGCCACTACTCCCGATGCGGCCTGAACCACATTGGAAGGACTATTCGTCAAGAAGGATTAAATGAGAGTGCATCAACTAGAGAATGAAATCATATCCCTTAGTCCAGCTCATTTCAGCAACCTACAAGAATACTTCACCAATTTTAAATCCCTCCTTGTTGAACTTTATGCATGTGGAGTCAAGAAAGAGGAAGATCAACTCATCCTTTCGATTCTCTCGAAATTAGGCCTTGAATATTCTGTATTTGTATCATCTTTTCAAGAATCTAAATTGAATCAGGAAAAATGAAAAGCTCCTCCATTGAATTCCTTAATTGCAGCATTGACTCAAGATCAAGCTAAGTTAGTCCAAATGGGTGCCATAAAGCATTGAAAGAACCAAGAACTTGCAACTATTGAGGCTCCAAAGCACAGTTGATCCAAAATGGATCTTGGATAGACTTCTAAGTCTAAAGTGTTCCTCACAGAGGAAAATTAAAGTCCAAGGATGCTCCTGGAAATAGTCCCATTGCATAGATATTTTCCTTCTGAATCTACTGCAACTTGGATGGGTTAAAACGAACTTCAGACGATGAATTTATCGCAAAAAGAAGATTGCCTTTGTTCCTTTGAAAAGGAGGCAAATTCTTCCAAAAATGGCATAAAAGGCCTTATAAAGGAAAATTGCATTAGAAGGGTTAAGCAGAGGACTTAAGGCAAGGGAAAAAGGAATCCCCTACTGCGACCTCTGAATTATCGCATTGGAGGTAGGCCTTCACCCGATACCGGGACCCCAGGCATAGCAACATGCAACTGGGCGATGTAAGATATGCGATGGAGCAATTGCGATATTGATGTCGGAAGATCACCATCGGCATATGCCATGGTATAAGGGAAGAGCCCCTGGGTCGTAGCGAATGTGATATGTCGATAACAATGTGCGATCTCAGTCGTCAGATCTAGAAAAGGGATCAACAGTTAGGATTTAATCGATGATCCCCGATGCCAGGGCCAATGTGATTGTGATAGAGATATGTCAATAAGGGCCAGACCCGATGGGATTATAGACCCTATTTTATAATATTTGAAATCTAGAAATTTGGATTTTCGATGTATTTCCTGTGTATTGGGTTTTTTAAACATTTCGCTATGTGGTTGTGATAAGTGATAAAGCCAAACCTGAAAGGTTTATAAATGTGGCTTTATATTATCTAAGTTTGATGGTAAGAGGGATTTTGGGTGGGCCTCAAGTGGTAAGTGGTGTTGGATGGGCTCCACCCACTCCCATACACTGGCCGAAACATGGCATGGCACAAGAGAAAGAAAATCACCTTTTCGAGTGGGTAATCTCCGTGCACATAAGCCACCCAAAATGGTTGTTAGCAGTTGGATCATAGATCATGCAAATCAATGGTGGGCTTGTGACAACCATAAAATGGTGTACCCAATAGGGATTATGAGCATGATTTCATAGAATTTGAAGTCTGGGATTTTGCCCCTGATAGTGTATTTCTAGTAAATCTCTGTATATTGGAATTTTTTTCCATTTTCGGGTTTTCACCTAAAGGAAGGCCCCGATTCCTTTGTAAATACCCCTGATCATTGTGCCATGCTACAAGTGGGCATTTTATAGACAATTATGCATTTTTAACACACAGAGAGGCATAGAGCCATAGAGCCAGATGGCCAGTCGAAGAGACAAGGGGCAGAAGAACCGCAGAGCAATGATTACATGCAGAGAAATAGTTGGGGAAGCCACAGAGTCAGAAGGATATCTCAAGAAAGCCAGAGAGCTCAATTGATGAGGTAACTAGAAGCATAGGTAGCTGAGGGAGTTTTTGGAGTCACTTGGAGGTCAAGCGAAATAATAGAGAGCTGAAAGTTGCTGAAAAGGGTTGCTGGAAGGTTTCTGAAGAGTTGATGGGAGCTCAAGCGAATTACAGAGGCACATAGAGGCCAAGAGAGAGAGGTTAGAGAAGCCAGAGCCGAGAGCCAGAGTGAGATCAGAGCCAAGTGTCGAAAAGCTAGAGCCAGAGTCGAGAGCCAGACCGAGAGCCAGAGCCAGAAAGCCTGTGAGCTTCAGAGCCAGGGATAAGATGGTGTTTTAAACCCATTGTGTTATGTGTAAAATAGTTGATTTGAGAGTGGAGCTTGTAAAAGGACTTATACCATAATCCCAAAGAGCCTAGTCGAGTTAACTAGAGCTCAAGGAGATGTAGACCAAGAGTTTTGGGTGAGCTCCATATTACATTGTTATTCTATGTGTTTGTTTTATTGTTGCATTGTTTACTGTTATATGTATTTACATATTAGCATAAGCAATAGAACTTAACGCATTTGGTCAGTTAAACATAAACATAAGCATACACCTATTTTCAAGCACATTATTAATTCCACAATTGGTTAGTCACTAGATCTTGGGAACATTTAAGCTTTGGAAGTGGGAGAGGTTCTTGTAAGATTGACAAGAAACCTTAGTGCCCCATTATTAGATCAGGTGGTATCAGAGCTTAAAAGTTGATTAACCCCACCTTCAAATAAGGTTATATCAGAACTAGTGATACCATGAAGTAGGTGGTATCATGATGCAAGTGGTATCATATCAAAATGCATGATTGACAGAGCAAAGATTTCTTGTCTGAAAGGTGTTTGGGCAATCAAGGATTGATTGTCTAATTGAGTATATGCTTTTTGCAGACTAACTATTGTTTGAGTTTACATAGGAGAAGGGAAAGCTATTGATAGCTCAATCCACGAGAGGATGATAAGGAATAAGGGATGAAGGAATTCTCCTTATCCCAAAGGACCTCAAAGCAATCCTTGAAGCACAAGAGATTTGTTGCATAAGGTTGCTTGAATAATCTCTTTGTTAGTCTTGTTTGAAGTCTTTTGTTCATTTTGATAATGACAACTTCTACAAGTGAGTCCTCAAATTCCTCCTTCATCACAAGATTCTTTGATGGAGATATGACGCAAGACTTGTTCATCATAACGGATAAGGTGAGAGAAATGTATGAGGGTGGAAGGAAGAGAAACATACTTAGAGAGTATTTGAATTTTGTGGAGGAAGAGAAGGAGTTGCTTTCTAACAAATTGCAAGAAATGGAGAGGCAACTTCATATTGCAAATATGAACCTGAAAATTATGCATGATTTGGAGACACAGTCCTTTGTTGCCAAAGAATCCTTAGTCAAGTATCTACTTGAAGAAGAGGTAAATAATTCCTATTTTTCTTCAAATTATTCTAAGAATGCTTATATTGGTTCTTTTGAAAACCATACCAAAGGCATAGGTTCCAAGTTAATGTCCAAGATGGGCTATGAAGGAAAAGGCTTTGGCAAACATGCGCAAGATATTGTTGAGCCAATGATAGTTGACGAAAGGCCTAAATTTGGGTCTAGGCTTTGGAAAGTCTTATGGAGAGAGTTCAAAAGCTGCCATGAAGACCATTGAAACAGGTCCAAGAAGGAGTTTCATTTCAGGTCTTCTACCTCAAGAGTGTAAATATTTTATTCTTGGGGGATGCAATGGTGTGAAGCATACCTTGTAGAAAGAAGGTGTATATCAGCATACACTTGAACCAAAGAGTTGTGGAAACTCTTAAAGCCTTGAAGAGATTGATGATGTCCCAAAGGGAGCCACTTCCTCATTCAATTCACCTCCTCATGAAGGTAAAAGAGGTGAAAGAGAAAGGTATAACTCTAGTTCTAAGCATACTCCTTTTGATTATGTTAAGCATGATAAATTTCCATATAAGCATGGGAAAATAATTGCATGTTCCTTTTGTGGTTTGGATAGCCATATTGTTACTAGATGTTGGAAGAGAATGGCACATACAAGAAACTTTTGAAGGAAAGGAGGCAAGAAGCCAAAGGTCCACTGGACAAGGCAAATCATGTTGTCAAGAGGATGCACATGTGTTGCACTTACTTCCATAAGCAAGGGCATCTTGCTAAAAAGTGTTGGACTCTAAATCCAACAATGCTTCCATGAAAGCTAAAGAAGGTGGAAAGAGAATATGGTAGAAATGGAAAGGAAATTTCCATGGATGATGTGTTTCAAGGTGATTCACATGTTGATGCTGATGTGCAGACAAAGGAAAGACCTTTGAAATGGATTGTTAAGAAATGGCTAGAGTTCTTATCCAGTTAAGATTGCATGTCTATTGATATAAGGCATCTGTTTGAATTTCTTTGTTGATGGAATGCAATTTGTGGGGTTTTACCAAAAAGGTGAATGGAGAAGTTGAGTAGGAGACTCACTTTGTTGCTGCAACATTATATTTCATTTTAGCTTCAAAAGTACAGTGTGCTTAAGCGAAAGTTCAAGGATGAAATGCATGCATGAGCATGATATGCATGAACACAGGGATGCTGAAGATTTCCTTGTATTTGAACATGTATGTGTAATTAACTTGAAGGGTTGATTGCTTTGTTGTAACATGCATGTAATGTTGACTTAGGAAAAGTTAACTTGGTCTCCAAGATGGAGATAATTATGAAGTGTTTCATCTTTTGGAAAAGAGTCCTAATGGTATTTTTCTACATGCTTGACTTGAAGGATCATTTGTTTTGAAGGCATGGTTTGTGGCCTTGTTATATAGTCCATCATTGTATGCAGATGTAAGACATGTAGGTATTCACAAGATGTGAAAATCTGTTTCTTTTGTTGAAGTAGGATTTTAGTCCATCTAGTTGTTGTTTGTATTTTTGTTGTTGTTAACAGTTGTTGTTGATAGCTTTTCAAACAGGTAAAAATGAAAATTTCGTGGAGCAGATGTACTTCAAATTTGTTTGAGCCACCTTGGATCAATGATCAAGGCAGAGAAGTTCAAACTACCTTCTGTAACCTTCTCAACAGGAGTTCTGCATGAATTCAGGAGGGAGACAACTCTTCCCAGGAGGACTAGCACATCCATGAAGGAAAGTGGTCAAAGGATTTGGTTCAGAGGCACTATGCAAGGCAAGTGTATGGAGGTTGAAAGAAGAGGGTGTTGTTACTCTCATCTACTATTCAAATCAGTATATCAGTCTTTTGGATACCAAAAGTTATTATAGTGGGAAGGTGTGATCCAAAATGGATCTTGGATAGACTTCTAAGTCTAAAGTGTTCATCACAGAGGAAAATGAAAGTCCAAGGATACTCCTAGAAATAGTTCCATTGCATAGATATTTTCATTCTGAATCTACTACAACTTGGATGGGCTAAAATGGAATTCAGATGATGAAGTTATTGGAAAAAGAAGCTTGCCTTTGTTCCTTTGAAAAGGAGGCAAATTCTTCCAAAAATGGCATAAAATGCCTTATAAAGGAAAATCACATTGGAAGGGTTAAGCGAAGGACTCAAGGCAAGGGTGGAAGGAACCCCTGACTGCGACCTTTGACATATCGCATCAGAGGTAGGCCTTTGCCCGATATCGGGACCCCAGGCATAACGACATACAACTAGGCGATGTGCGATATGTGATGGAGCAATTGCGATATCAGTGTCGATGGATCGGTGTCAACATATGCCATGGTATAAGGGAAGAACCCCTGGGCCATAGCGAATGCAATATGCTGATACCACCGTGTGATCTCAGCCATCGGATCGGGGAAAGATATCAATGGTCAAGATTTAATTGGCAATCGACGATTGGTGATCCTCGATGCTAGGGCCAATGCAATTGCGATAGAAATATGTCGATAAGGGCTATACTTGATGGGATTATAGACCCGATTTTATAATATTTGAAATTTGGAAATTTAGATTTTCAATGTATTTTCTGTGTATTATGTTTTTCAATCATTTCACTATGCGATTGTGATAAGTGATAAAGCTGAACCAAAAAGGTTTATAAAGGTGGCTTTATATTATTTAAGTTCCATGGTAAGCAGGATTTCAGGTGGGCCTTAGGTGGTAAGTGGTTTTGGATGAGCTTCGCCTACTTCCATACACTGGCTGACACATGGTATGGCGCAGGAGAGACAAAACTACCTTTTCCGGCGGGTAATCTCCGTGCATATAAGCCACCCGAAATGGCTGTTAGTCATTGGATCGAAGATCACGTAGATCAATGGTGGGCTTGTGACAGCCATAAAAGGGCAGACCCAATAGCAATTATGAGTGCGATTTCATAGAATTGAAGTCCGAGATTTTGTGCCCAATAGTGTATTTCCGGTAAATCTCTGTGTATTGGAATTTTGTTCCATTTTTGGGTTTTCGCCTGAAGGAAGGCCCTAATTCCTTTGTAACTTCCCCTCATCATTGTGCCATGCTACAACTGGGCATTTTATAGACAATGATGCATTTGTAATGTAGAGAGAGCCACAAATCCATAGAGCCATATGGCTAGTCGAAGAGACAAGGTGTAGAAGAAGTCGCAGAGCCACAGAGGAATGATTACACACAGAGAAATGGTTGGGGAAGCCGCAGAGCCAGAAGGATGCCTCAAGAAATATGGAGAGCTCAATTGATGAGGTAGCTAGAAGTGCAGGAAACTGATGGAGTTTTTGGAGTCACTTGGAGGTCGAGCGAAAAACCAGAGAGCTAAAAGTTGCTGGAAAGGGTCGCTAGAAGGTTGTCAAAGAGTCACCGGGAGGTCAAGAAAATTACAGAGGCATGAAGAGGCTGAGAGAGAAAGATCAGAGAAGCCAGATACGAAGAGCTAGAGCTGAGAGCTAGAGTGAGAGCTAGAGCCAAGAGCCAAAGAGCTAGAGCCAAAGCTGAGAGCCAGAGAGAGAGCTAGAGCCAGAAAGCCTAAGAGCTTCAGAGCCAGCGATAAGATTGTGTTCTAAACCTATTGTGTTCTGTGTAAACCAGTGGAGTTGAGCATGGTGCTTGTAAAAGGGCTTATACCATAATCCTAGAGAACTTAGTCATGTTGACTAGAGCTCAAGGAGATGTAGCCCAAGAGTTTTGGGTGAACTCCATATTACATTGTTGTTCTATGTGTTTGTCTTATTGTTGAATTATTTATTGTTATATGTATTTACATATTATCATAAGCAACAGAACTTAAGGCATTTGGTTAGTTAAACATAAACATAAGCATACACCTATTTTCAAGCACATTATTAATTCCATAATTGGTTAATCACTAGATCTTGGGAACATTTAAGCTTTGGAATTGGGAGAGGTTCTTGTAAGATTGAAAAGAAGCCTTAGTGCCCCATTATCATATCAGCAGTGGAAGAGACAAGCAAAAAGGGAAGGGTAAATTTAATGAATCGAAGGAGGAGAGACCTGTACAATATTTAGAGAGCTCTTCTTTGACTAACGGTAAGAAGAATAAGGAAATAACACTTTGCAGCTATTGTTCCAAAGGTTTTCATCCCGAAGAAAATAGCATGAAGAAAACAATCAATGAGATGGCTAAGCAATTGCAACAACACAATCTCACTATGCCCAAGAATGCAAAGAAGAAGGATGATAATAGAACAGGAGATGGGAGAGGGAGAGCACCAGATGGTCATGCTTTAATGGCTGTCACATCCACTCCATCAGTTTGGATCCTTAATTTAGGTGCATCGAACCATATGGCTGCATCAAAATATGAATTTTCCTCCATCGAAGAAAGCACCAGATCCCCAATCTACTTGGGAAATGCCACACCTGCAAAGGTGTGTGGAGAAGGAATTGCAGACCTTGAAGGGGGCTGCTTCACAAATGTGCTTCATGTTCCCTTACTATTCGCAAATATTCTCTTGATATATCAGATGACTCATTCTATCTCTGGAATGAAGGTGGAGTTCACTTCAGACTCCGCAGTGATTACTGGCATTTCCATGGGCTCACAGCTTGCAAATGACCATGTAGAATTCCTGCAGAAACTCCGATAGATCTAGAATTCTAGTTAAATTAAACACAAGTAATTTGTTGATATTCAAGAGAGGAGAGAAAGAACACTTTGCAACTACTATTCCAAAGTTTTTCATCTTGAATAAAATTGCATGAGGAAAACAATCAATGAGATGGCTAAGCCATTGCAGCAGCACAATCTTAGAGTGCTCGAGAATGCAAAGACGAAGGATGATAACAGAATTGGAGATGGGAGAGGGAGAGCACGAGATGGTCATGCTTTAATGTCTATCACATCCACTCCATCAGCTTGGATCCTTGATTCATGTGCATCAAACCACATGGCTACATCAAAAGATTAATTTTCCTCCATTGAAGAAAGCACGAGATCCCCAATTTACTTAGGAGATGCCACACCCACAAAGGTGTGCGAAGAAGGAATTGTAGACCTTGAAGGGGGATGCCTCACAAATGTGCTTCATGTTCCCTCATTGTCCGAAAATATTCTCTCGATATATTATATCACTCATTCTAGCTTTAGAAGGAAGGTGGATTTCACTCCGGGCTCCGCAATGATTATCGACATTTCCACAGGCTCACATCTTGCACATGGAATTGCAGATCATTGTTCTCATTTGTATTTTTCTCCCACTTTTATCCTAAATCTATTAGCACTATATTTCTGTCACAATCTAATGATATCAGTAGGTTATGTCATGAAATATTTGGCTATCTAAACTATAAGTACTTGCATCAACTCAGCAAGGAAAACATGGTAGAAGGATTTCCCACTATTAAATTCACAAGTGGTGTATGTCAAGGATGCATTATTGGCAAGAATTTGGAGAAATTTTTTGACAAAGGGATGGCACATAGAGCTTCTTCACCTCTTGGGATGATTCTCAGTGGCATCACAGGCCCATTCCCACAGCCTTCAACCAGTAAGGCTCAATATGTACTCACCTTCATAGATGATTTTTCTCACTTTACTTGGGTATTTTTTCTAAAATTAAAATCAGAAGTATTTGAATTCCTGATAGAATTTAAAGCACTTGTTGAGAATGAGTCTGGGTGTAAGATTAAGATACTTCTTACTGATAATGGGGGGGATTATTTCAACAAAGATGTGCAACAACTTTGTATTGATGCAGGTATACAGTTACAACACACAGTGCCATATACACCACAACAGAATGGTGTTGCGGAGAGGAAAAATCGGTCATTAAAAGAGATGGACAATTGTATGCTACAGTCCAAATATGTTTGGTTGTGTTATATTATTTCCACAACTAGCCCATGTAGTTAATCGGGGGGTTAGAAGGGGGGAAGAGACCCCCCTTCGTTGCGTCGATTGCGTAGTGGGGTGGGGAGCCACAGGGGGTTTGAGGGGTATAGGTAACCCCACTCTATGGGGTCTAGGGCAGCACCCTAGAAAATTTTGGTTTTGGACCCTATGTTAGGTTGGGCAGACCTACCTATGGTTTTGTGCATGATTTTTCACACATGGTTTTGGACGCGATGGTTTTCGTTCCATGGTATTGGATGCTTCAACATGTATAAATATGTATCATAACATTGAAAGGAACATAATGAAAAATTGAGCTGGTAGTACTAGTTTTTGGGATCCAGGGGAAAATCTCAGTGTATATGTCTTTTTTGTGTTATTCTCTCACAGTGTTTATTTTCTATGTTTTAGAATTCATATGCAGGTAATTTCTATATGGGGTTAAAACCTACATTTGGTATCAGAGTTGTTTTGGCTTCAGGGGGACGCCTTTTTGCCGAGGGGTATCACTCGGGCCTGTGGTAGACCATATTCAATGGGCAATCTGTGACAACAATTCTGGTGGTGAAAGAAGATGGTGAGCAGTGGAAACATAGAGATCGAGAAATCTAATGGTTAGAGTTTTGAGTTGTTGTTATAGAAATTTTTGGGCACTTCAACCCCAATCACAAATGTCCATAAAATGAGGGCTCTTAAGTCCCTAAAAGGGTTGCTTCACTGCCTAAAGGAGCAAGGTCAACTGGTTACATCATCTCCCAGAAGTTCTCCACTGAAAACTGCTCATAAATGGTAAAAAATGGACCATACTGAAAGCTCCATGCAGAGGCTACGATGCATATCACCTTCCCAATGTATAGGATGCGATGCATACTATTTTTCTCCTCTGTAGGGTGTGATGGCCGGGAATGGAAAAATGGCAGGGACCAAAATGCAAGGTGGAAGATCGTGGAATCTTCCAGAAGCTTCCCCTCTAACACTTGCCACTCCATTTTCGACCAGGGATGAGTAAGAGATCCTCATTCTCCAAGTGGAAGTAGGAACTATCAGAGAGAAGACACTAATCAAGATCCCAAAAGATGACTCACCTCTCTGTAATCATCTACATATGGATCCCTCATCACAAAGATCCAGAGGCTGGAATTTTGTAATCTAGAGAGGAGTGTTGTCAGTATTCTTGTGTACATTCACAGTGTTGGGTGATTTTTCTTTGCTTGAGGTGAAAGAAGGGCTTCTTAGCTGGAGGATGATGCTGGGTTAGAGCTAGTCATGTTTGTAATCCTCTTGCTACTTTTATCTGAATAAAGCTATTCTTGTTTCCTTCCATATCCTGGTATACTCATCTATATATGCTTGTATATGGTTAATGTACATTTGATCCTACATTATTTGTGAATTTAGATCCTTGTTTCTTGCATAGTAGTATGTTGTTGTGATTCTACAAGTCTTTTGAAACTGAGTAGACAAAGAGCGGGCAGCAAAACTCTATCAAGAAGGAGAGGGAATCGAGTGCAAGACTCAGGTTGGCCCTCTTGGTTCTCTTCTCATCTATTTTCATAAAAGGAATCAACAGTAGACTTTGATTGTTTGTTTTTAAGATAGCCACACATCTTAGTGGGAATAACAGCATCCGTGTGGACACTATTCCCGTATAACAAAATGGCGACTTCGCTAGGGAGCGATTAGATTACTTGTTAGCCTATCTATCCTTGTTTCTTGTATAAACATACAGATGGAGCCTGAAGTCAAGCCAGCTAGCCTTCGAACTGTATTTTTCATACAAATGCAAAGTAGATCAATGCTGCTTCAGTCAATCTCTGGGTTTTTGTTTATAAATTAAACAATAGATCTGCAAGCAATCTAATTGCCCTAAGTAGTGGCTTTAGTAACCTCTCAAATCACCCTTGTGTTTTTACATACATTGATCTGTACTTATTCAGCTTAAACACCTGAACTAAACTACAAACTGTGAGTAAAGTCTCATTCAGAGTCTTGCACAGTAACCATCGCACCCTGCCTTCAAGGCAGCCTGTATGCATCTCACTTCTAGAATGGAGTAATTACGTTGCATACTGAGTTCATTATGTAACAGGTGTGATGGTCAGGGATGACTAATTTTACCCTCTGACTGTGGATTTTTTTCACTATTTTCAGTCTTATTCAGGAGTTTTTGCTGTCTGTAATTAGTGTGCTTCTGTGAATACTCCCTTCTCTTGCATTATTCCGCCTCCTTAGTGCAAAGAACTATAAACATTTTTATGTATTGTGTGTCGTTTTAGTTCTCTTTTTCAAAAACATGACATAGTCAAACTGTCGTCTCTAGATCTTAAAGTGTCATAGCTGTCGTTTTCAGTTCTAGAAAACAATCACATTGTTTTAGATAGTTGATTATATGGTTATCATTGCATAAGACTTGATTTACTAGTTTTAAAATGTCTAAAAGCAATTTCCATTTCAAAAGCACAAAGTGTCTCTCTTGTTCTCACTTCGTTTTGAAAAAGAATTTTGTTGAGTACAGTCGCTTTAAAAGTATTTCAATTTTGCACATAGTTTTCTTAGTGTCATTTACACGTTAAGGGAATTGAAAACCAATACATGCATGTGCATTTTCATATTGAATGCTTGGCTTGATTTAGGACTGTGCATATTAGCGTGTGCTTTGTGCTCTATGAAGAAAAGATGCTTGCCTTTCTTCCCCTTAGTAGCTAGGATTTTCATTGCTGAAAGAAGATAAAACATCTATTTATCATCTTAGACTGCATTTAGGAATTATACATACATCACGTGGTGAACCTGAAAGGCAAACTGCTAAGAAAGATCAACTTAAAATAAATCTCAATGAATCTAACAATGCTTTGGAACTTAACGCAACATCTAGAGGTCTAGGCTAGACACATATTCCGGTGTCGTAAAGCCTGGTAACTGTTGATTTTAGTGCTGGTTGGGTGATTCCTCCACTCTGAGACGATAAGTGCCAGTACAGACTTGTGCTCCCACGTACCGTCATGTATATATTGGGAGACCACTATAGGCTGCATCTTTTATCCTTAGGAAGCTATGTCTGCCGCCCTATCGATCGTAATGCACCGAACACAACATTTGGGAAGACTGACTGCTGTACCATAAAAAGTATTCTGTAGTTTTACGATTGGTTTGGTAATCCTCTCTGCCTAGATCTCCAGAGAAGTCCATTTTGCTCCTTTTCAGATTCCTTAATAGAAAAGGTCCTCTTAGCACTTGTCACTTCAAGCTCAATAAAAATTGAAGGCGACTAGAGTCATCTTTTTTTTTTCCTTGACTCTTTAAAATTTAAAAAACAAGCTGTGTCCAAGCGTCTAAAAATTTATTTTAAATTGGAATAACGTCACAAATTCCCCCCGTTGATCTTCAGGTTGCGAAAATGGAGTCTACCAACCAAGGATTTCCCCACGAAGGAAATCCTAGTCCCTTCCTATCTTGGGGAGACGTTGGTCCACCCTATATGGCCACTTTGTCACTTCCAGGATTGACAATTGGCTTGCCAGTCTGGCTCTTCTCTACCTCTATCGTTTAGAATCCCACAATTCCTGAACAGTCTAATCAGCAACTAGACGACACTAGAGTTGCTTCCCAACCTTCTACTTCATCTGATTCTCCTTCTCCTCCTTCCTCTTCGCCTTGAAAAGCCGATAAAGCTAAAAGTCAAGTGTCTGAGAAGAAGAAGAAGCAGAAAGAGAAAAAGGAAAAGAAGAAAAAGGAACCAAAATAGAAAGGGAAGAACCAAGTATCGTCTAGCAAAAATCCACACACTGCACAGTCAAAACCTAAATCTCCTTGCGCCATTTGCAATGGAGACCACTGTCACCGAGATTGTCCCTGCATCCCTCAGATCTTAAGGGACTGGTCTCCTCGTTTGCACCACCTGGTAGCATCAAGCTCTGGCGATCATGTTGAATGCTCATCGTCAACCAGTGAAAGTGAAGCACATGGATAGAAAAGGAATGCTAAACTTCCTTGTAAGTTGTGTGAAGGCAATCACGCCGTCCACCGCTGTCCCTTCCTTGAAGAGGCTAAAAGCGTTTTAGATAGTCGTCCCGTTTCACCGTTACGAATTCCTCCTAGATATCAAAAACTCTTGTTGAGTCCTCCACCGGTTGAAAATCCGGCTGGCCCATCTTTGTGGTCAGCCGAAGCACCTATCGTTGAAAATGAACCTTCAGAATCCATACTAGACGAAAGTCAAAGGGTCGATACGGCAGTTGACTTGGTATTGCCTTCAGAGTGTTCATCTTCGAACGATACCGTCACTGAAGAGAAAGAGAACGACACCGTTAAAATTCTTTTCATCAACACTGACTCCGATGAGCTTGGGAGCAGTCCTCCCATTCCTTTACCGCAGGAAGGAAGTTCATCAGAGTCCTACCTGGCCATCTATTCGGTCCCACCACCAAGCAACCTAGTGGTTTCCTTTGACTAGAACCTACTAGACAGACCCCATTTACCAGACAACGTACCATTCAGAATTATTTTACAAGCTTACAGAATGGTCATGGTTGGTACCATCATCGATGAAGGGGCTTCTGTGAGTATCCTTTCCTGAACTGCTTGGAAAGCGCTTGGTTCACTATCGCTTTTGCCTAAAATGAGAAATCTAACAGGCTTCGACAAAGGAACTAGTCGACCTTTAGGGATCCTTCCAAATGTGCCCATTACTTTGAGAAGGAAAACTGTTCACATGAATGTTATGGTAGTTCAAGGACCTTTATATTACAATCTACTCCATGGACGCGACTATATTTATTGCATGGGAGCCATCGTCTCCTCACTCTTTAGAGTAATGTGTTTTCCGCACGAAGGAAGAATGGTCAAGCTCGTAGACCAAATGTCACTCCTCGGTTCACACATCTCAAATAGTCAAATGCCATCCCTAAATGGTCTTTTCACGCAAGAAATGTCTCATCGATCTCTAGTCTGTCCACCTGATGAGCGCGAGTGATTCAGGAAGATGTGACTGAAACCCAGGGGGCATGCACCCTGGTCTGTTTCGGCAGGAAAACCTTAGGCATAGAGTGGATTTTTGCGAGGGATATATGATTAGTCTGGCGAACCCGTCCTGACAGGAAAATGGGAACAGGCTCGAATAAGATACCTTCGTTAAAGTTATATGAGTGGAGTATCTCTCCGCCACTCCCCTTTGTCTATTTCGGTAGGCATCGCCAAGGGAGCTTTCTGTCTGCTACGCGTATGGAACTTTCATAGTAACCTGGGAATTTTTCTCTATACCTAGGGGCATGCAAACCTTTTGTAAGCAAGCGAGAAATGACCAGCTAACGTTAGCTCTATGATTCCGCTGACTTCAACTGCCTAGGTCGGGTGAGTGGCCAAAACCATTCATCTTTGCAGGGGCCACCTGGGCACTGGCAAAGTAAAGGAAAATTTTTCCTACCTAGCCTTGGTGGTGATATTAGTAGTTAAGTAGAGAGGCGTAGTTGGTCATTCCTAGCATGCATGTAAGAGGCTCTAGGGCAAAGCTTCAAAAGGTTCAAGCCCCGTAAAAAATGGCATCTTGAATGAGACATCCTTATCATACGACTGGCGAGCAATGTTGTCCCAGAGTTCAAGCTCGTTAAAAAATAAACCCTCCATGAGCAGTTTTAGTGCATAGTTCAAACTCGTTAAAAAATAAACATTAGTCATGAGCAAATTTTTCCCCTAGTGTTTAAGCTCATTAAAAAATGAACCGATAAATAACCATTGTGAATGCCTTATCACAAGCTTTTGAGCCTTGGTCGTGTTCTCTCCATCACCTCCACTCCGTTTTTTAGTCGATCATTCACCCCCATATGATTGTTTACCCCTTCGAGGAACATCTGCGAAGAGTGATTCTGTTAGCCATCCTTGTGACACTACCGTGATTGGAAAATTCCAAATCTTACCCGGAATCAGCTGCTACCTGAAACCATCACTCGTTCCTCGAAAATGAGTCTTCTTTAAGATCTTTTCACCTGACTCGTAAAATATGAAAATATTTCCGAGCGATTGGCCTCTCTGGCTCGTTAAAGGCATTGGAAGTGCTATCCCTCCTCTAGATTTTAATCTTTTTGGACCTAAGGGATTATTACACAAAAAGATCGAGCCTTTGTCTTGTTCAGCTCGTTAAAACTATCAAAAATTCATCCCTTTCGTATTATTTTATGCTTTTTCGGACTTAAGGGATTATACAACGAAAAAGAATCTTCGGAGTCTCCTTTCCATTTCTTTCAGACTCTCTAAAATTGAAAGAGATCAAGTTATCTTTGTCATTAAACTTGTTAAAACCGAATAGCGACAAACTCATCCAAATGGATGAGAACGAGTTTCATTGTTGCTAGGCTCGCTAAAATATAGCGACAGGTTTGCCCGAAGGGCGGATTATAGAACAAGAATATGTTATCCTCCTCAAGCTTGACAAAAATAAAGAGGTACTGGTCAGCAATGACTGGGGAAAATTGGGAAGAAAACTTGAAGAAACTTTATTGGTAGCAAGTTGTTCTTGAACATGACACTTTCCTTCCGCATCCAAGCCGAGTTGGGTTGTTCCATTTATTGGTCATCACCATTGGCCTGTCACACCATCCATCTTTGGGGTTAATGCTACCAATCCATCGTCAGTGTCACTGATATTTTCAAGAGAAGTCATTCAGACAATTCACCTGTGTTTCACCCACTGCAATACATTCACGCTTCATTCCTTTCATGACCGCCACCCTGAACACTGTATCGTCAAATTGTTTTCACCTCCAAAATCATTTTCTTCGTTTCGTGTCGTAGATGTGGGATTCATTAAGGCCCTCCTATGACAGGTCACTTCTTGTCGACATCAGCTCATTATCTAAGAAGTCGACCTAGGAACAACCCTTTCAATACTTTGAAGCTTGCA
>APFE030131676.1:2276-41320 GCA_000404065.3 Pinus taeda | reverse complement strand
GAAGTAGTTGGAAAACGAGAGAGGGTTGTAGCCCTCGGCAGGTTGTAGCCTGCATACTGGTAAAGGACTGCACCAGTATATTGTAAAAGGAGTTTCTCATTAAAGAAGATAGAGACATGTTGCAGCAGGTGGTTTTCACCCACATTGGGTTTCCACCTTATATCTGGTGTTCTTTGATGTGACTGTCTGATTTTTTTGTTCATGCTCATTATTTATGGTATTGGTATGCAAAAATAATTCAAAGTATAAATAAGAAAGATTTGGTAAAAGAATTAGATAATACTGATTCACCCCCCCCTCTCAGTATTATTGTCAACAAAACCTTTCCACATGCAAGTGAAGAGCAACGATTTATTTTTTAAATTTGTAGGACATCTAACCCTTTAAACCCGTAAGGCTAGTCGTTTCTTAGCTTTCATAAAGAAAGGATATGTGGCAAAGCTTTAGAGATGTAAGCCACTTCAAAATAGCATCTCGAATGAGACATTTCCATCATACGACTGGCAAGCAATGTTGTCGCAGAGTTCAAGCTCGTTAAAAAATAAAATCTCCACGAGTAGTTTTAGCGCATAGTCCATGCTCATTAAAAAATAAACATAAGTCATGAGCAAGTGTTTCTCCCCACGTTTAAGCTCATTAAAAAATGAACAGGTAAATAACCATTGTGAATGCCTTATCGCCAGCTTTTGAGCCTTGGTCATGTTCTCACCATCACCTCCACTCTGTTTTAGCCAATCATTCATCCCCACATGATTGTTTACCCCTTCGAGGAACATCTGGGAAGAGTGATTCTACTATCCATCCTTGTAACTCTACCGTGATTCGAAAATTCCAAACCTTACCTGGAATCAGCTGCTACCCAAAACCATCACTCATTCCTCGAAAACGAGTCTTCTTTAAGCTCTTTTCACCTGACTCGTAAAATATGAAAAGATTGTTGAGTGATTGGCCTCTCCGGCTTGTTAAAAGGCATCGAAAGTGCTATCCCTCCTCTAGATTTTAACCTTTTTGGACCTGAGGGATTATTACACCAAAAGATCGAGCACTTGTCTTCTTCGGCTCATTAAAACTATCGAAAATTCATCCCTTTCGTATTATTTTATGCTTTTTCGAACTTAAGGGATTATGCAATGAAAAAGAATCTTCGGAGTCTTCTTTCTGTTTCTTTCAAACTCTCTAAAATTGAAAGAGGTCGTGTTATCTTTGTCGTTAAACTCGTTAAACTAAATAGTGACAAACTCATCCGACAGGACGAGAACGAGTTTCAATGTCACTAGGCTCGCTAAAATATAGTGACAGGTTCACCCGAAGGGCAGATTATAGAACAAGCATATGTTATCCTCCTCAAGCTTTGACAAAAATAAAGAGGTACTGGTCAGCAATGACTGGGGAAAATTGGGAAGAAAACAAGAAGAAACTTTATTGGTAGAAAGTCGCTCTTGAACATGACACTTTCCTTCCGCATCCATGCTGAGTTGGGTTGTTTCATTCCCTAGTTCTCACCATTGGTCCGTCACACCATCCATCTCTCGGGTTAACACTACCAATCCATCGTTAGTGTCACCGATATGTTCAAGAGAAGTCATTCAGACAATTCACCTGAGTCTCACTCACTACAATTGATTCATGCTTCATTCCTTCATGATCACCACCCTGAACCCCCATATCGTCAGTTTGTTTTCACCTCCAAAATCATTTACTTCGTTCTGTTAGACAATTATATATTACGGAGCAATGGAACACATGAAATAATGCAGAAATATAAACAGAGAAAACACACAAAACAAGAGAGACACAGATATACGTGGTTCACCCAGTTTGGGCTATGTCCACCCCAAACAGCCAGTCCTTCCTTTCTATTATCCAGCAAAATGAGGAGACACAACCTACAGCAAATCCGCTGTAATATCCTCTGTCTTCTCTCACAGTCTCACCTCTCTATTTCTCGCTCACACAGAATACACATCTATCTCACAGCCTCAAATACAATGCCCTCATACAAAGAGAGGGTTGCTTCTAGGGGCAAAAACCCTAAACTAAACATAAGTTCAACGTCGATCATCCGCCTTATGAACGGAGATTGACTAGGCATTAACTATACTTTACGGCACTTTTACAGTTGTTTTTAGCTTCGTGGGTGTGGCCCGACCCCGGCCGGGGGGCTCCCAAAGGGTCGCAGCCGCCCCCCCTAGACCCCCACTGCAGCGAATATTTTACAGGCGGCGTTGCCGCCCCCATTTTGAACTGGGGTCCAATGTGGCGGTACTTTTGAATATAGAAGATAATCAGGCTCCATAACCAACACGTTCCGTGTTGTTGATGTGGGATTCATTAAGGCCCTCCTGCGATGGGTCACTTCTTGTCGACATTAGCTCATTATCCAAGAAGTTGACTTAGGAACAACCCTTTCAGTACTTTGAAGCTTTCATGCCTCAATGGCAAGTTTCTCACTTTCGGCGACAGGTTTACATCAATTTCCTTCAACCGAGAGATTTTGCGTGGTGTTCGACACCAAGCCCCTTTTTTACACCATGTAGATTGTACTATAGTATCTTGAGGGTCATTGTCATTATTGGTGATTCCTCTTGCGCCTGTTAACAGCTTATATCATTGGCTGGTAATCAGGTGATGTCTTTCCATGTTCGACTCCAAAACATTTTTCACATGGATCGACTTGTACTCCAAGTGAAGATTGGTCGAGTTTGAAGACCCCGGATCTAGTTTCACCCATCCGGGCTGCGATATATTCAGGAATATAAAAACATCCAGTGTACATCACTGCCGAACAGATGATCATCCAAATCAAAGGATGATGTGTCCATATCATCAGTCTGTCACACAGACGATCATCTGTCCTATGTACATGAAGATGAGTTTATAAAGTTGAGCATGGGAATGCCCGCCTTAGCTAGATCATGAAAAAATGTTGTCATATAATGTATTGTATTGTATCTTATTACAGGTCACCTCCCAGCTCAGAAAAGCTTCATATCCTCATAGTAAAGCATTTCACCTGACATCAAAAACGATTAACGACCTCATGCTTTAGGGGGCAACTGTTATAGACATTTTTGGGCACTTCAACCCCAATCACAAATGTCCATAAACTGAGGGCTCTTAAGTCCCTAAAAGGGTTGCTACACTGCCTAAAGGAGCAAGGTCAACTAGTTACATCATCTCCCAGATGTTCTCCACTGAAAACTGCTCATAAATGGTCAAAACTGGACCATACTGAAAGCTCCATGTAGAGGGTGCGATGCATATCACCTTCCCAATGTGCAGGGTGTGATGCATACTGTTTTGCTCCTCTATAGGGTGCGATGGTCAAGAATGGACAAATGGCAGGGACCAAAATGCGAGGTGGAAGATCATGGAATCTTCCACAAGCTTCCCCTCTGACACTTTCCACTCCATTTTCGACCAGGGATGAGTAAGAGATCTTCACTCTCCAAGTGGAAGCAGGAACTATCAGAGAGAAGACACTAATCAAGATCCCAAAAGATGACTCACCTCTCTGTAATGATCTATATATGGATCCCTCATCACAGAGATCCAGAGGCTGGAATTTTGTAATCTAGAGAGGAGTGATGTCAGTATTCTTGTGTACATTCACAGTGTTGGGTGATTTTGCTTTGCTTGAGGTGAAAGAAAGGCTTCTTAGCTGGAGGATGATGTTGGGTCAGAGCTGCTCATGGTTGTAATTCTCTTGCTACTTTTATCTGAATAAAGCTATTCTTGTTTCCTTCCATATCTTGGTATACCCATTTTTATATGCTTGTATATAGTTAATGTACATCTGATCCTACATTATTTGTGAATTTAGATCCTTGTTTCTTGCATAGTAGTATGTTTCTGTGATTCTACAAGTCTTTTGAAGCTGAGTAGACAAAGAGCAGGCAACAAAACTCTATCAAGAAGGAGAGGGAATCGAGCGCAAGACTTAGGTTGGCCCTCTTGGTTCTCCTCTCATCTATTTTCATAAAAGGAATCAACAATAGACTTTGATTGTTTTTTTCTAAGATAGCCACACATCTTAGTGGGAATAGCAGCATCCGTGTGGACACTATTCCCATATAACAGTTGTGGAAACTCAAGATGGAGGATCTGTTGGTGGATAAATATCAATGGATCGCGATAGATCTGGGTACTCAACCAATGGGAGTGTTCGATGAAGAATGGAAGAAGTTGGATTGGAAGGCAAAAAGCACAATATGATTGTGTGTCTCAGATTAAGTATTGCTGAATGTATCAGGTGAAGCTACAGTGAAAGCTTTTTGGGACAAGTTAGGGACTTTGTACCAATCTAAGTCTCTGGTGAATAAAATGTTCCTGCGTAAAAAGTTGTATAACCTGAGGATGAAGATGGAGACTCGGTGATAGAACATCTGAATGCATTTAATACTGTGGTAAGTCAGTTATTTTCTGTTGTTATTAAAATTTCAGATGAAGATAAGTGCATCAGTTTGTTGTGTTCTCTACCAGATTCGTGGGATAGTTTGGTTATTGCAATAGGTAGTAATACAACTTCCTTGCAATTCGATGAAATAGTCTCATCCTTGCTGATGGAGGAAATGAGATGGAAAAATATGGAGAGCTAGAATGGTGATGCCTTGTCTGTATGCGGATGGTCCCAGAATAGAAACAAAAATAAGTCATTGAGAGGGAGATCTAAATCTAGAGGTGTAAGTTTTAACCCCATATAGAAATTACTTGCATACGAATTCTAGAACACATACAATAAACAATGCGAGAGAATAACACATAAAACACATATACACAAAGATTTTCCCCTGGATCCCAAAATTGGGACTACCAAAATTATTTTTCATTATGTTCCTTTCAATGTTATAATACATATTTATACATGCCAAAGCATCCAATACCATGGACCGAAAAACTATTGCATCTAAAAGCATGGAACGAAAACCATCGCGTCCAAACAACATGTGTGAAAATCATGCACAAAACCATAGGTGGGTCCACCCAACCTAACATAGGTTCCAAAACCAAAATTTTTTGTAGCACTTACCCAGACCCCATAGGGTGGGGTTACCTACACCCCTAAAACCCCCTGTGACTCCCCCCGCTATGCAATTGGTGCAATGAAGGGGGGACTCCACCCCCTTTCTAACCCCCCAGTTAACTACGTGGGATAGTATTGGAAAGAATATAACACAACCCAACATTCTACCACTTGTTGTTTTCTTTCCACAAGGGGCCACAAGAGAGCATAGTCATTTATCTAGCCCTGCAATGCCCATTGTTTCTCTACACGAAGAGAACTTCTCAGAGCTCACAGATTTTGTTAATGCATCTGTAGTATTCTTCAAAGTGCCCACCTTTACCAGCAACACCTTTTTTTCTTCTACCATATCCCTCACAAAGTGGTACTAAACATCAATGTGCTTTGCCTTTGAATGATATGCAAGGTTATTTGCCAAGAAAATTGCACTTTGGCTGTCACATTCTATTCTTATAGCTCCTTTTACTAACCCCATACTTGAACACAATCTCTACAACCAAACTGCTTCCTTGCTTTCATGAGAGGTTGTGATGTATTTTGCCTCTGTAATTGATAGTGCCACTATAGATTGTTTCTTACTCATCCAAATGACTGCACCTCCAAATAGGTTAAACACATACCCACTTGTAGATCTTCTCTGATCCAGATCTCCAGCCCAATCTGCATCAACAAAGCCATGAACATCCAACACTTTTTCCAATCTTGGTCTTCCTTGGTAGCACAAAACATAATCACTAGTGCCATACAAATACCTGAAAACTCGCTTCACTGTTGTCCAATGCTCCTTTCCTGGTGTTGACATAAAACTACATATTAAATCTCTGCAATATTGTCTCGACATACTTCCTCTGGCTTAACCAGAGCTTCATCTTTTCCCGATCTCTTTTAATTTTCATGCCCAAAATATGGCTTACAGCACCAAGATCTTTCATGCCGAAATTGGATGACAATTGGGTCTTCATATCCTGGATAATTTCTTTGTTATTTCCAACCAGCAACATATCATCCACATACAAGACCAAATAAATAACACGGTCACCAATTAATTTAAAATACACACAGTGATCTCCTTTGCTTCTGGTGAAGCCAAGTCCCTGTATAAATGTATCAAATTTCTGATACCACATCCTTGGTGATTGTTTTAACCCATACAGAGACTTCTTTAACTTGCATACCAATTCTTTCTTACCCTTCACTACAAAACCTTCAGGTTGCTTCATGTAGATTTCCTCTTCCATATCTCCATGAAGAAATGTTGTCTTCACATCCATCTATTCTACTTCAAAATCAAAAGTAATAGCAATAGATAAAAGTAATCTAATAGAAGTTACCTTGGAAACAGGAGAAAAAATATCACCAAAATCAATTCCTGGCACCTGGGAATAACCTTTTGCTACCAACCAAGTTTTGTATTTCTCCACCTTTCCTTTTGCATTTGTATTCTCCTTGAACACCCAATCGCTGCCAATGGGTTTCCTTCCAACCAGAAAATCCTCCAAATCCCAAGCCTCATTCTTGTGCAAAGATACCATTTCATCAACCATGGCTTCTTTCGAGAGTTTTCCATCCTCTGAATCTACTACTTCCTTCACATTTTTGGGATCATCATCAGTAATAGATAAAGCAAAATTTGAAAGGAAAGCAAATGGACTATACCTTTCTAGCTGCCTTCTTTCTTGAACTAATCTTCTCACACCCAGAGTTTGTGGCTCTTCATCTTCTGATTCCTCCTCTGTTGTAGAGTTTGATTCTTCCTCCTTTAGCTCAAACTCTATCTTCTCACGCTCCTTTAGTTGGACTTCATGTATAATAACATCTTTCACCTCTCTGAACACCACATCTTGGTTGTACACAACTTTCCTTGTTAGTAGGTTCCAAATCTTATAACCCTTTAAACCATCTGTATACCCAATAAAGATGCACTTTTCAGATTTACTATCCAACTTGGTTCATTTCGCCTTTGGAACATATACATATTCATCACATCCAAATACCCTCAGATGTGAAAGAGATGGTTTCTTACCTGTTCATACTTCTTGTGGAGTTTTATCCTCCAACATTGATAAAGGTGATCTGTTGACCAGGTAACATGTTGTCTCCACCGCCTCTTCCCAGAATTCCTGTCCTAACCCAACACCATTGAGCATGCTTCTTGCCTTTTCCATCAATGTCTTGTTCATTCTTTCTACAGCTCCATTTTGCATTGGTGTATATGCAGTAGTCTTTTGCCATGCTATACCACACTTCTTACAGAATTCTTCAAATTCCTTACTGCGAAACTCTCCACCGTTATTTGTCCTCATCACCTTTATCTTCTTCTCTATTTGGTTCTCCACTAGAGCCTTGAATTCTTTAAACTTTTCAAAGACTTTAGATTTCTTCTTAAGGAAATATATCCATGTATTCCTTGAGAAGTAATCTATAAATGACACATAGTGCATAGACTTACCCAGTGATGGAACCTTCATAGGTCCAAACACGTCACTATGCACAAGCTCTAATATATGATTCACCCTCTTACCACCAAAGCAGATACTCACTCGATTCTACTTCCCATATACACAATTTTCACATAAATAAAAATCCAGAGAGCTATTACTCATACCTTCTACCATACCTTTACCATGAAGTATTTGAAGGCCCTTCTCTCCAATATGTCCAAGCCTCTGATTCCATAGCATGGTCTTCTCTCCAGTGACCACTAGATTTTCTGCTCCACTTTCAGGAACCATAGAATTGTTGCACCCATCAACAACCATGCTACCTTTTAGCTTGTACAGAGTTCCAATCCAAACTCCCTACATCAATATCAGTGCTCCCCGAACCATCTTGCAGGTATCCTTCCTGAACATTGTTTTTACACCTACATCATCCAACTTGCTTACAAAAATCAGATTTCTAGCCAATGCAGGAATATGTAGAACACCAAGAAGTGTTCTAACCCTTCCACCTTTCAAATTAACCTTTACTTTTCCATGACCAATGATTCTAGCCTTCCTAGCAGCCCTTAAGAAGACATCACCCCCATCATATTTCTCATACTCGCAGAACCATCCTCTATGGGGAGTGAAGTGAAAGAATGTACCTAAGTCAATCAACCATGCCTCATGATCTACATGTGTACTTAAAGAAGCCATGTACACATCCCCACCTTCATCTGAGTTACTTTTTTCCTTTGTAGAAGGAGCACCATCAGATCCCTTTCCTTTATCAGGAGCTTTAGATTTACAGTCCCTTTTGTAGTGCCCTTCCTTTCTGCATTTCCAGCACACCACCTTTATAGGTTTTCCTGGAGATTTAGAACTCCCTCTAGATTTAAATCTCCCACTCGATGACTTATTTTTGTCTCTGTTCAAGGACCGTCATTGTACAGACAAGGCATCACTATTCTGGCTCTCCATATTTTTCTATCTCATCTCCTCTGTTCGCAAGGATGAGACTATTTCATCAAAATGCAAGGCAGTTGCATTGCTACCTATTGCAATAACCAGACTATCCCATGAATCTGGAAGAGAACACAACAAACTGATGCACTTATCTTCATCTGAAATTTTAATATCAACAGATGATAACTAACTGACCACAGTATTAAATGCGCTTAGATGCTCTATCACTGAGTCTCCATCTTTCATCCTCAGGTTATATAGCCTTTTCGCAGGAACAGTTTATTCACCAGAGACTTAGATTGGTACAAAGTCCCTAACTTGTCCCATAAATCCTTCGTCATATCTTTCGCTGATACATTCAACAATACTAAATCTGAGACACATAATCGTATTGTGCTCTTTGCCTTCTGATCCAACTTCTTCCATTCTTCATCGAACACTCCCATTGGTTTAGTACCCGGATCTACTGTGATCTACTGATCTCTATCCACCAACAAATCCTCCATCTTGAGTTTCCACAACTCAAAACTTTGACCATTAAACTTTGCGATCTCTATCTTTCCATTTCTCGCCATATTCTTTCACCACCAGAATTGATCTCGCAGATCTCCCACTGAACAAGGTCTATCACAGGCTCAAGTGAAACTCCTCATCAATAAAGACATCCGCTTGAAGCCAAAACAAATTTGATACCAAATGTAAGTTTTAACCCCATATAGAAATTACCTGCATATGAATTCTAAAACACATACAATAAACAATGTGAGAGCATAACACATAAAACACATATACATAGAGATTTCCCCTGGATCCCAAAATCGAGACTACCATCTTGATTTTTCATTATGTTCCTTTCAATATTATAATACATATCTATACATGCCGAAGCATCCAATGCCATGGACCGAAAAACAATCGCATCCAAAACCATGGACCTAAAACCATCGCATCCAAAAAACATGTGTAAAAATCATGCACAAAACCATATCTGAGTCTGCTCAACCTAATATAGGTTAAAATACCAAAATTTTATGCGGAACTACCCCAGACCCCATATAGTGGGGTTACCTCCACCCCTCAAACCCCCTGTGACTCCCCTTGCTACAAAATTGGCGCAACGAAGGGGGGGCTCTACCCCCTTTATAACCCCCTGGTTAAATATGTGGGCTAGTGGTGGAAAGAATATAACACAACCCAACAAGTGGGAGATCTAAATCTCCAGGAAAACTTGTAAAGATGGTCTACTGGAAATGCGTAAAGGAAGGGCACTACAAAAGGGATTGTAAATCTAAAGCTCCTGATAAAGGAAAGGGATATAATGATGCTCCTTCTATAGAGGCGAAAACCACCTCAAATGAAGATGGGGATGTGTACTTGGCTTCTTCAAGTACACATGTAGATCATGAGACATGGTTGATTGACTTAGGTGCATCCTTTCACTTCACTCCCCATAGATAGTGGTTCTGCGAGTATGAGAAATATGATGATGGTGATGTCTTCTTAGGGGATGACAGGAAGGCTACAATCGTTGGTCTTGGAAAAGTAAAGTTGAAGTTGCAAGGTGGAAGGCTTAGAACACTTTCGGGTGCTCTACATATTCCTCCATTAGCCAGAAATTTGATTTTTGCAAGAAAGTTGGATGATGCAGGCGTAAAAATAGTGTTCGAAAAGGATACCTGCAAGATGGTTCAAGAGGCACTGGTATTGATGTGGCGAGTTTTGATTGGAACTCTGTACAAGCTGCAAGGTAGCACTTTTGTTGATGGGTGCAATAATTTTGTGGTTCCTGAAAGTGGAGTAGAAAATCTAGTGGTCTCTAGAGAAAAGACCATGTTGTGGCATCAAAGGCTTGGATATATTGGAGAGAAGGGCCTTCAAATACTTCATGGTAAAGGTATGGTAGAAGTTATGATTAATAACTCTTTGGACTTTGATTTCTATCAAAATTGTGTATATGGGAAGCAGAATCAGGTGAGTTTCCCCTTTGGGGGTAAGAGGGCCAAACATATATTAGAGCTTGTGCACAGTGATGTGTTTGTACCTATGAAGGTTCCATTACTAGGTAAGTCTATGTACTATGTATCATTTATAGATGAAGTCTCAAGGAATACATGGATATATTTCATTAAGAAGAAATCTGAATTCTTTGACAGGTTTAAAGAATTTAAGGCTTTGGTGGAAAACCAAAGAGTGAAGAAGATAGAGGTGTTGAGGACAGATAATGGTGAAGAGTTTTGCAGTAAGGAATTTGAAGAATTCTATAAGAAGTGTGGTATAGCACAGTAGAAGACTACTCCATATACACCTCAGAAAAATGGAGCTGCAGAAAGAATGAACAAGACATTGATGGAAAGGAAAATAAGCATGCTCACTAGTGCCAGGTTAGGACAGGAATTCTGGGCAGAGGCGGTGGAGACAACCTGTTACCTAGTCAAGAGGTATGGATTGGTAAGAAACCCTCTCTTTCACATCTGAGGGTGTTTGGATGTGATGCATATGTACATGTTCCAAAGGAGAAACGAACTAAGTTAGATAGTAAATCTGAAAAGTGCATCTTTATTGGGTATAAGGATGGTTTAAATGGTTATAAGCTTTGGAACCCAATAACAAGGAAGGTTGTGTATAGCTGAGATGTGGTGTTCAGAGAGGTGAAATATTTTATTAAACATGAAGTCCAACCAAAGAACCTGAGAAGATAGAGTTTGAGCCAAAGGAGGAAGAATCAGGCTCTACAATAGAGGAGGAATCAGAAGATGAAGAGCCACAAACTCTGGGTGTAAGAAGATCGGTTCAAGAAAGAAGGCAGCCAAAAAGGTATAGTCCATCTGCTTTTTGTTCAAATTTTTCTTTATCTATTACTGATGATGATCCTAAAACTGTGAAGGAAACAACAAATTCAGGGGATGGAAAACTTTGGAAAGAGGCCATGGTTGATGAAATGGTATCTTTGCACAAAAATGAGGCTTGGGATCTGGTGGAGTTGCCAGCTAGAAGGAAACCCATTGGCAGAAAATGGGTGTTCAAGAATAAGACAAATGTAGAAGGAAAGGTGGAGAAATACAAAGCTCGGTTGGTAGCAAAAGGTTATTCCTAGGTGTCAGGAATTGATTTTGGTGATATTTTATCTTCTGTTGCCAAGGTAACTTTTGTTAGATTACTTTTATCTATTGTTGCTACTTTTGATTTTGAGGTAGAACAAATGGATGTGAAGACATCATTTCTTCATGGGGATCTGGAAGAGGATATCTACATGAAGCAACATGAAGGCTTTGTGGTGAAGGGTAAGAAAGAACTGGTATGCAAGCGAAAGAAGTCTCTGTATGGGTTAAAACAATCACCAAGCATGTGGTATCAGAAATTTGATATATTTATATAGGGACTTGGCTTCACCGGAAGCAAAGAAAATCACTTTGTGTATTTTAAATTAATTGGTGACCATGTTATTTATCTGGTCTTGTATGTGGATGATATGTTGCTAGTTGGAAATGACAAAGAAATTATCTAGGATTTGAAGACCCATTTGTCCTCCAAATTCGACATGAAATATCTTGGTGTTGCAAACTATATTTTGGGCATGGAAATTAAAAGAGATCAGACAAAGAGGAAGCTCTGGTTAGATCAGAGGAAGTATGTCGAGACAATATTGCAGAGGTTTAATATGCAGGATAGTGAACCGGTGAAGGTTCCTATTCCTATAGGTGTAAAGTTATCTGTTGAATAGTGTCCCAAGACACGAGAAGAGGAAGAGGACACATCCCATGTTCCATATGAAAGTGCAGTAGGTAGCCTGATGTATGTGATGGTCTATCCTAGACCATACATTGCACATGCAGTGGGAGTATTGAGCAGGTTTATGTCAAAACCAGGGAAGGAGCACTGGACAGTAGTGAAGCGAGTTTTCAAGTAGTGGCACTAGTGATTATGGTTTGTGGTACCAAGGAAGACTAGGATTGGACAAGGTGTTGGATATTTGTGGCTTGTTGATTCAGACTGGGCTGGAGATTTGGATTAGATAAGATCTACAAGTGGGTATGTGTTTAACCTGTTTGGAGGTGCAGTCAGTTGGATGAGTAAGAAACAATCTGCAGTGGCACTATCAACTACAGAGGCAAAATACATGGCAGCCACTCATGCAAGCAAGGAAGCAGTTTGGTTGCAGAGATGTGTTCAAGTATGGGTTAGTACAGGGAGCTATAAGGATAGACTGTGATAGCCAAAGTGAAATTTTCTTGGCAAAGAACCCTACATATCATTCAAAGACAAAGCACATTGATTTTCAATATCACTTTGTGAGGGATATGATAGAAGACAAAAAGTTGTTGTTGGTATAGGTGGACACTTTGAAGAATATTGCATATGCATTAACAAAATATGTGAGCTCTGAGAAGTCCCCTTGGTGTAGAGAAACAATGGGCATTACAGGGTTGGATAAATGATTAAGATCTCTTGTGGCCCCCTGTGGAAAGAAAACAACAAGTGGGAGAATGTTGGGCTGTGTTATATTCTTTCCACGACTAGCCCATGTAGTTAACCGGGGGGTTAGAAGGGGGGTGTAGCCCCCCTTTCGTTGCGCCAATTGCATAGCGGGGGGGAGTCACAGGGGGTTTGAGGAGTGCAGATAACCCCACTCTATGGGGTCTGAGGCAGAACCCCCAAACATTTTGGTTTTGGACCCTATGTTAGGTTAGGCAGACCTACCTATGGTTTTGTGCATGATTTTTCACACATGGTTTCAGACGTGATGGTTTTCGGTCCATGGTTTCAGACGCGATGGTTTTCAGTCCATGGTATTAGATGCTTCGGCATGTATAAATATGTATTGTAACATTGAAAAGAACATAATGAAAAATCAAGCTGGTAGTCCCAGTTTTTTGGATCCAGGGGAAATCTCTGTGTATATGTGTTTTATGTGTTATGCTCTCACATTGTTTATTTTCTATTTTTTAGAATTTGTAAGCAGGTAATTTTTGTACGAGGTTAAAACCTACAAAATCATTAGCTCCTAAGCTATGGGCTGAAGCTATTAATTGTGCAACATACATTCAAAACCAAATTCCTCACAAAGCACTCAAAGGCACCAGTCCATTTGAATTTTGGATCGGTAAGAAACCAAAAGTGTTGCACTTTTGCATTTTTGGTTCACGAGCATGGGCTCACATTCTGACAGATAAGAGGAAGTCTTTGGAGCCTGAAAGTGTTGAATGTATCTTTGTTAGATATCCTAACAAGGTCAAAGGATATATATTTTTGGAATCTCACATTGAAAATTTCCTTGTGGCTCAAAGTGTGAAGTTTGAAGAAGAATCACTACATGATTTTTCAGCAGACCTTGCCAAGGAACTGCTTGTTGCCACATATGAGGAGTTGTCTGGAAATTATTCGAGCACTTCAGAGCAGCCATCAGAGAAAAATCTTGGGTTTGATTCAAATTATGAAGAGTAGGTCATGGCTACTCCAAATCAACTGCCAACTTGGCCAGAGAAAACCCTGCAAGATGCGGGTGAACTAGTCGATGACCCTGCGGATGCGAGAAGGTCTAGATCACAGTTTTTTGGGTATCCTCAAGCCCTGGCTACCACCAACCATTGATTCCCACACATTTCTATATGAAACTTGGTTTAGATCCACAGTCACACTTTGAGGTTGCTGGAAACTCGCTTTGGTAGCCTTCCATGGATGAAGAGTACTCTTCTCTCATGGAAAACAACACATGGGACTTAGTTCCACTTCCGAAAGGAAGAAAGCTTGTTCGATGCTGATGGATCTATCAAAAAAATATTTCTACAGATGGTGATATCAGAAAGTACAAAGATAAACTTGTTGGAAAAGGATACTCACAGGTACATGGCATAGACTACATAGAGACATTTGCACCTGTTGCAAAAATGGACTCCATTCAACTAGTTTTAGCCATTATTGCTTCTCGCAGATGGGAAGTTCATCACATGGATGTGAAGAGTGCATTTCTTCATGGAGATATCAAGGAAGAGATATATATGGAGCAGCCACAGGGATACATTCAAAACTCTTCCCTCATTTGGAGATTAAAGAAATCTTTGAATGGCCTAAAACAGGCTCGCAGAACCCGGTATGCAAAGATGGATTCTTTCCTGCTTTCCACTGGATTCATTCGATGCAAATATTATCAATGTTTATTTTCTACAACATGATGATTCCATTTTGTTGATAATACTTTATGTAGATGATTAACTAATGACAGGGAACCTTACCTCAACTATTGATTCAGAAAAATCAGCACTGCGTGATCAATTTTCCATGACAGATTTTGGGATTGGTGCACTACTTTCTTTGTCTTGAAGTTTCTCAGTCTACTTCAGGGATCAAGATGGCACAGTCTAGGTATGCATCATATATACTTGTCCACTTTTAGATGACATAATTCAAGCTAGCAATATCTCCCTTTCTTTTGGGGATCATATTTGAGGATGCTAGTACTACACCTTTGGTGGACAATACACTGCATCAATAGTTGGTTGGGAGTTTGTAGTATCTTACTCACACCCGACCTGATATATCTTTTGAAGTAGGAGTTTGTTCCAAATATATGCAGAATACCATGAGCTTCACTGGAAAGCTGCAAAGGGAATCCTTAGATATGTGAAAGGTACTTCCAGTTTTGGTATCTTTTAACTGCAGATTGCCCACTTTTACTGATTGGGTACACAAATTCTGATTGGGCTGGGGATGGTACAAACTACAATTCCATCTTTTGTTATGTTTTCAACTTTGGTTTAGGGCCTCTTTTCTGGTCTAGAAAGAAGAAATCCTTGATTTCTTTATGAACAACCGAGGCAGAGTATAGAGGTGCAGTGAATGCAGCTACATAGGCTATTTGGTTACAGGGGCTTCTCTCCGAGTTTGGTATTCAGTATCCACTTCCGAATGCCATATTTTGTGAAAATCAGGGGTCCATTCAGATATCGATTGATCTAGTTCAGAGGAAAAGGACCAATCACATCAAGATTCACATGCATTACATCTAGGAGTTGATCCGTGACGAAGTCATATCAGTGTAGTACTGCCCCACTGAGTAGCAAGTTGCAAACAACTTCACCAAGTCTTTCACTGAAAAGAAATTTTTAGAAATGAGAGTTATTCCTGGAGTGGTGGAGACAACTAAGTAGTCCCTTCTGGCCACTTAGTCCTTTTTTCCTCTTTTTTTTTTTTTTTGGGGGGGGGGGGGGGGTGTGTTCCCACAAGGTTTTCCCTCTTTCTTCATTTTATGAGGATATTTTATTTATTGTACCTGACTACCTAACATGGAATCTTGGCCGATAATCATTTTAGATAAGTGAGTTAGGATGTGTTATCACAAAACCTAACCTTGACAAGCTACTAATCAGGTAGACCTTGAGTAATTGTTTCCAACCAACTTTTGGTTGAGGCTTAGCCTCCTCAACCTGAGAGGGCTCTCTCACTAGGTTAAAGATTTTGATCATGGATTAGATGGTTAACTCTATGAAACAAATGGAGTAGTGTAAATGGTGGAAATACAGTCAATAAATAATGACTGGGCTTACGGAGTCAGAAAATGCTTAGTATGACAACAACATTAGCTGAACATGGAAGTTAGGGCATCAAAAATTCAATATATCATATTACACATAGAAACATATAGGAAACACAGTATACAAATGCATGAAGGAAGTTAGAGCATAGCCAATGAGTTCTAAGTATCATACATTCATACTGCTACATTAGGAAGTGAGGACAAACATAAAACAAGCCACCATAGAACTCTTTGTAAATCATGAAAAGTAAAGCCAAAGTTTGTATTCATAAAAACATAATCTTCTACAATGATACAATATGAGTGTTTTCTCTGAAAATTTCCAACCCTTGGTGCATTAAAACCATTCTCATATATATAGTTTCCTTACAAGCTTGCATTCCTTCCTCCAACAAGAGGGGAATTCAAATTTCTCTAGACCTGACACCTATTGAACTTTAAACAAACTATTAATTACAATTGAGAGTAAACTAACAGTCTGAGAGACCTAATTTGACTAGGAGTGTAACTCCTTATCTATGTTGGTAACAACCTTAGCTATGAAAACAAAATCATTCTTTGACATTTGTCCCTCTTCATATTTTGCTTAAGTGATGACTTTAAGCTTCATGCTGGCCTTTGATTTCTTGTCCTTTAATTGTCCCTGGATAATAGGAAATTGCCCCTGTTTTTTCTACTTTGGTCTCCAAAGTGGGTCCTCGAATTTTGCTAACCATATTATACTTTTAATAATATGTGATGCCTTGAATTAGACCAAAGGTCTTGCTCATATACTCGTGCTAAGAAAAAACCCCTTAGATGTTGTTTGAAGCATGACAATTGTCCGAGCTACAAAATGACTGTTGTTTTCGTAGCACAGAGTTTTGGAGATATTGAATGCCTCTCATTCTTTGAATTTTCCTTTGCTTAGCATTCAAAACTTTTGAGGTGGCCCTTTTGTGTCTTTTACAGTAGAATTCTTTCATAATGGTTCCCCCCTTTCATTTCAAAATTGATTCAAAAAGCAAAACTGGAAGCTTCAGCAGTTTCGTAGCGCGCTACGAAATTGCTGTGCATTATATGTCATTTTTTGCAGTTTTGTAGTGCGCTACGAAACTGCTGTGTGAACCAAAAACATGGTTTGTTGTCTTTCTTGGGATTTTTAATGACTTATCCATATTCTAATGAGCCAACCAAACTGACATTATCCATCCAAAAATAATCTTCAATCTTGAAAAACTAAGTTTTGTATCAAAATTGTGTCAAAATTTCTTTACTTATTGTCAAGTTCATTTATGTTAAGGCTATTCTTTTGGTTCATTCAGTTGAATCTTCAAATCTTCAATCTATCTTTGCATCATTCAAATTGCAGTTCTCAATTTTGCATTGGCCCTTCTGATATATCTTGCCTCTTTTATTGTAGGGACCGTCCAAGTGAAATATTGAGCATGACAGCTAACTACTTCGGGTATTGAAACTATTTTATCTTCCCACAAAACCTCCATTATGTTGAAATTTTCTTCCTTAATTGCATGTTTCCTTGATTTTTTCCTAAGTTTGGCAATCTCAAGATTGGAAAGCTTCAATTTATATTTTACCTCTTCAAAACCACATTCCTCCTGCTAAGTGATAACTACCTTACGTCTATCATCTTTTTGTAGTTGTGATGATGTTTCTGATGGAACCACAGGTTCTTCATGTAATTTTGCTACCTCCCCTGTCTCACTTGCTTTTGGTTGTGCCTCTTATATCCTTCTTGAATGCCTTGTCTCGGGTCTTCTCGGCTTGAACACAAATTCTAATACCTGGTCATCAAATTTAAGCTTTTTTGAAGATTTAACTCTTTTGGTATTGTTCCTCCCAGCTTCAAGTAGCTTTGCTTGGACCAAAGGAGTCTCTTCTATGTCGATGGCCTAGAGGGGATCATTCAAACTTCCCTTTGAAGCCAGGCTTTCATTAGCAATCATGATCTTCCCCTTTTCCTTGGCTAATTGACTTCTTGTTACTCTTCTTTGGACAGTTTTATCAATAGACTGCTCTTGTACCACCTCATTGATCTGAACCCTTTTCCTTTGTGACTGTTGAGGGGTGCCTTGGATTGCTAGTGGTGTCATAGGATCCTTCACCTACTTTCTGGCTTTCAATTTTACAAATCTCCTTGATCTTGTTTCCTCCTGATGACTTATTGTTGGTGAAGAAATCTCCTTAGCCTTAGGGCTACGTCCTGTTTTAGTTTTAAAGCCTGTCATAAACAAGAAAGCATACCATTTTCTTCCAATCTTCTAAAGCTCATGTAAAACTATCAACTTGATCAACCCATGATGGAACAAGGAGGTTTCACAAGCTTATTTCTTCAATTGAACCTTATTAGACATTTTTCCTAAGCTTCGAAACAGATAAAAAGGTAAATCAAGAGATATCTTTCTAGTGAAATGTAAGAGGAGCTTGAAATGGTAAGAGTACACCTTATGGTATCTCCCCTCACACGTAAAATATCATTGGATGCATGTCAGTAGGTTGGCATATGAATCCTTTACATAGCTTTTGGGCACAAATTTGGTTAAGTCTGAGCCTATGAATTCTGGCTTCAAAAATTCTTGCAAGGTGCCATTTCGAATTTAAAGTTCTTGAACCATATTTCCTAGCCTCTTGGTATCTCGGTGACTACAGATATGACCTCAAGAGAAATTGGAATTTCTAGCACTCCAACTCTTGAATTCAAACTAGTGAAATTGAAAGCAAAATCTTTGGTTACTTGAATGTGAACACCTTGAAGTTTTTCGCAGAATATCCAATAGCCCACCTGTTTGAATGCATGTTCAACCTCTTTGCTTCTCATGAGTGCATCTAAGCCTTCAAGCTCATCTCTAAGACACTGGCCTGATCTATGATTCTTCCTTTCTTTAGACATGTCTATGAAATCCCAGCAAAAAATCTTGAAGATAAACTTACATTGTATTGGTTTTAACACTGCCTCGCTTGAGCTTTCAAAAAGTTCTGATGAGTGTCGTCCTTAAGCTAGTAAATTTCCTTCTTATGCATGAAAGGAACACGGGAAAAACCAAGACTAACTCACCTCACCTCACTTTTTTGAAATTTGAAAGAATGCATAAAAGACATCTAAATAATCTAATGATGAGAATGAATGGTTGCATGTGATAGGCATGGTTCAAGGACTGACACATGGTTATGAAACATTAACGGATTTTGATGGAAAAGATAGTTAGACAAGATCTGGCATGAATCCCCGATTCTGTAGTGCAACTAGTGCAAATTCTGGTTTTTTCACTAAGAAATCTCCTAGTTATGAATCCCTATTTTCGTAGCGCTCATAGTGTATTTTTATGAGTTTGCGCTATGAAAACTCCTAGTTTATTTCATAGTGCATGCCAACTTTAAAACAGTTTGAACATATGAAACCTATGAACCAATATGGGACTAATGGTATTTAAAAACAATATTGTTGACCTTATTTTTCACTGGAAACAAGACTCTATCGTATGTTTTAGACTCCCTAAACAAAACCATAGAAATGACTTGACGAAGACTAAATTACAACTTTGCAACCATACAGGTTGTCCATTTTTTTATTTTTTTTTATAGTGATAACGAGATGAAGGGGGGGTGTTGGAATATAATCCTAACATCTACATTTATTTTCTAGTCTAAGTATCCATGACTTAGCCACATGAATTAAAAATCATGTTCACACTTGGTTTTTGATAAACTAGCTCGGTGGACCAACTTTCTCTTGTTTTTTTCCTTTAAAGGCTTAATATTATGGAAATATTGGTCCAACTACTTTCCTAAACCATTTAGACATCTAAGTGCATGTTCACACCTAACCACGCCTCATCCACTTGAGTTATTTCAGGATTGGCGCCCCACATGAATATTCCCCCTTAAATCAAGGGATTTGGACCCCTAAACCATTTTAGCATGTTTTAAAGTTGCCTTCCTTGGGAAATGCACCCCTCCTCATGCTTTCCTCAGGGCTGATAGTTGGCATAGGTTGTCTTGAGTCATTGCTGCTATTTTAGGCCTTCGTTTAGCTTTTCTTAGCCTTTTCTAGTTTTTTACTAGCTTTTTCCTAGTTTTCTAGATTCAACAATTTCTATATAACCACCTCCCTTTGGGATTAGAGGTTTGGTTGCTCATGTATTACTATTGTTCATTAATTTAATACATTGATCTCATGGAGAAAATTCTTTCTCTCCTCTCTTGAATATCAACAAATTACTTGTGTTTAATTTAACTAGAATTCAAGATCTATTAGAGTTTCTGTAGGAATTCTATAGGCAAGACATTCCACTACGCCTGGCTCTAGCGCTCGATTATACTGGTGGCATGGGAGCTGCTAGAGGAGAGTCATTTCCCCTTGGTTATGTCAGACCTTTAAAAGGTAGCGAAGTATGCTTCACTGTGGGCGATTAAGGATGCATAACGTGTAAAAGAAAGTAAGATCTTTTGAATCTTGATGGAGATGAGTATCCAGATGGGGATCAATCGCAAGTAGCGGTTGTCACCCATAGTATATGCTAGTTTGTAGAGCTTTGTAGATTTCAAAGTGAATTTTCACCATGTCTTTCTCAGGGCATGAAAGGACCCTATGAAGACATGGCATAACTTACCATATCTGGCAACTGATGATGTTATCTTCACAGTCCTCGAGTCTTGGCCACCGGAGTGGCGTGCTGCAATAGGATCCATGGTGGAAACAAATAAGTCCACCGTGCAGCATAAGACAAAGCTCAGAATGGTGGAATTGGCTGAGAAGCACAGAAAAGAGGAAGCAGAGGCTAAGACCTAGGTAGCTCACAAGGCCGCAAAATTGGCTGAATAGCAAAAGACAAGAGGAGAAGAGCACGAAGGAAAAAATTCACCTTCACCTGGGGCTGAAGAAAAAATAGAGGACCTGACAGAACAAGGTGGCATAGACCCGTAGACGATATCCACCCAACTCAAGTGTTAGCAACTGCAAAAGAAGGCAGGGCCACAAAAGAAAACCAAGGCGTCAAAGACATCCTTCAACCCAATCACCCTGACTGAGGGGGATTTGCACGAGATATTGGTGAAAAGGTGAGGGATGTCACTGTGGAGGACTTCTAATAGTTCAGAGAGTAGGAGGAACTAGTATTAGGGGCTCTCTAGATAGAGCTACTAGAGTTACAGGCTCGCATTCCACAGGCTAGCATAGTGTCCACCAACCTCGCAGTCAACACTTCAGCTGTCATGGAGATGTTGTGCACAAAGGTGACCAACATGATAGTGCTACTAGATGGGAAACTTAGTACAGAAAATGAGGCCGACAGGCCCACGGTTAGTAGCCTGAAAGTGGTGGGATTGAATATGGCCTCTCTCCCTCGAGAGACGCTCCACCTCTTGCAAGATGGAGTCACCACAAAAATTAGGGCTCGGAAGAGTCATGCTCTATAGGTGATGAGCGAGTAGTGCATCGACATCGAGCAGTTGGGCTTACAACACAATGAGGTAGTGGAAAAAAAAAGCAGATCATGCAGGTTGTTGAGGAAGCCTGCCGAATGGTCCGAGAGTTAGACATTCAAGCAAAAGAACTAGTTGAGGTGGGCGTCTGGAAGTTGGCCATAGGGGTGCGTGATTCTCAAACGAAGATGGCTAGGATTTAGCTGGAGCTAGACCTGCAGATCACAAAGTTGCAGTTGAGGGCTCAACCTTCAACCCGTCGTAACTCAAGGAACAATGTGCCACCACTGTTGGAACAACAATAGTGATGGTCGGCAATGCAGTAGCTGATTGCACACGACTTTTTGAACAACCATTCGAGGTCTTGACCACCCTGAAGGAGGACCCGAATGTAGAGTGCTTGGAGATAGAGGCACGTGAGCTACAACAAAGGTATGACAAGGTCAAAGGGATCGCACTGACAGTCGCCCTTACATAGAGGCTCGCACAGATGCAGGAGGCAAAGTCGCTTAAGGAATAGGTGGATGCTACTTGGCACAAAGAAGCAGTCCTAAAATTGCACCTATAGCCATGGATAGATGAGGAATATATGATCATAGCTTTCATTGAAGAAACGCTCGTGACACTGCAGGAAACTCAGCAGAAGATTCAAGGTGGCAGTTCAACGGCAGTCACTGAGCAGAGTGTGGAAGAAGCCCAGCAGGTGGTCGCTCAGTTCATTGCTGATGTTGCGGCCATCCAAATGGTGTTGGGAGGTATTCGCGCTAAGATATTTGCACCTGCAGAGTAACTCAAGGGAAATTCACGATGTTTGTTTTGGGAACCTATTGGGCGCGGGATCCCCTAAGAGTAGTTTTGGGGCTAAAAGCCCATATTTTGGTCATCTTTTCTAATCCAAGTGTAAAGACTCCGTCTATTATGGTCATAGAGCATGTAGGTGTTAAAGAGTCATAGGGTTGTGCGCCCTTATTTTGGAAATGTAATGTCAGCTGTAAAAGATCTACCCATGGTCCGCAGACCATGAGATTGCATAAATAGAGTTGAGCTCTAAGTATTTGGACAAAAAAAAATAAGAAGAAAGTCATAGCTTAGAGAAAGAAGTCTAAGTCTTGGGTCGTAGTGTAGGTAGAGGTTTTGTAGCTGAGTGCACAAAAGCCTAGATTAGAACTCTGCAACTGAGTGCACATACCCCTACAGCTAAGTGTGTAGGGTGGGTCAAGTCTATAAACCTTCTGGAATTATCGATATAGAGAAGCATTCTACAATTTATGGGTCTTTATTTCCTGTTTATGCATCTTGTTATGTTGGGTATGAATTTCACTTATAATGCTTATATGATGCGCTAATGTATGTAAGTGTGTTGGTTAAGTACAAACAAGTAAGAACATTTGTTCACGCGAAGCTAACTGAGATCGGTTAATAAGATAAGTAAGACACTTAGCCTAGTTTGGGAGATATTGGAGTTTGCTACCCCAACAACATGAAATTCCCTAAGGCGCAGGTTAGGGCTACAGAAAAGCCAATTGTACGATTTCACGAAGGTACTGAAGGGTGGAATAAAGGGCTAAGAAACTTGTGTGAAGGCAAGTGTAGTCGGAATAAACCGACATCACAACCATCTCTAGGGTGCGGAAACTTGGTTCCAACATCCTCCCATACTGCTTTGGGCTAGAATTCAGTCCACAATCTGCGAGCTGATTTCAAAATGTCCAGTAGTGTAGGGATTTGTTTGGCTAACTAACGATAAACCTGGGTCAGGCCCCCTAAAGCCAACAAAGATTGATCCTAAATACCATGGAATTTAAGAAACTCGTAATTCATAATTTTCAATCTCAATTGGATATATTTCATACCCACCAGGTCAATGATTAAAAGACACTAAGATTAACTCTCTTCTCCAAAACCAACTTAACAAAAACAAGAAATAAAACTAATTAGAAAACCTACAAGATTTACAAACTCTTATCTCCTCCCCAAAAAATGGTTAAAAGATTGGTACCTATGCTTATATGTCTAGTACGGATTACACAATCTATGTGTGTCTAGTGGGAACAAGTATCAGAGCCCACTCATCAATGAGTATTCACTTCAAAGTCAAATTTGCTTCAAATAAGGCCATTAAAAGGCTAAAGAATCCATTCTTGCTGCGACAAATTTTACAACTACAATCATCCGTAGGAAGTTGACTCTCACATATTATATTTCTACATCATTTGTAGGAAAATATCTCAATGAGGACTATTTGAGTGACAGCGATATATAGATGCAAAAAGACTCGAATCCATGTTTTTATAGCAACAAATACTTCTAGTTGAACTGTGTGCCCTTGACATTGACATAGGTGTAAGATCACACCTGCCTTACACAAGCTTTTGCAAAAGGGAAAATTCTTCCCTGTGTTGAAGACCTCTTGTGCCTTTAAGGATCACCCAAAGCTTTGCTTCCAGATCTTCTAGAAATTCCTCTTGTTGTTCACACATTCTATCTGCAATTACATCAAGCCCTCCCCTTACTACATCTCGAAGCAAGATCTGATCTGAATTCGCTACTCCATGTCCCATTGTCTTTGTTGGTCATTCACTTTATTCCAATGTTTCTCTCTACCTCTCCATTTATTTCTTTCTACCTCCTCCCATATTCCTTTTCACAACTCACATCTCTTGAGCCTATAATAGCAAGAATAGGGACAAAACCTCAAGTTTCATATCTGGCATTGAGTATTTGTATTTTAGTTGCAGAGGTGGCATTTTTAAGTTTCTTGGATCTCAAACAGTGAGACAGTTTTTAGTTGGTCATGGGGCGTGGTATGATCAGTAGAAGGTGTGGGGGAATTATCTAGGGTATTTATTTGGTTCAGATGTGCCACCACCCACAAAGCTTGCTGAGAAAAAAACGTCCACCAATAGGTGGTGGTGGATCCCAATGCGACTCAACTTCCTCGTACTACTGATACAAAGCTTGAAGGACGAGCGAATAGAAAAATGAACAATTATCACATTGATGATGGGAATAAAAATGACAATTTCATTGTTGACTGGCCCTCTATAAAGGTTCATTATGGACCAGGAGGTGGATCTTCACTTGGGTACCTCTTTGGAGGTCAGAAATGAACACCCAAGTGGATAAATGAATGTCCCACATGCAAATCTGGATCTCACTAGGCCCTCATAGGTATGCTGATCCACAAGCTTCATATGATGCAAGGGAAAGAGAGGTCCATAGGCTAGGAGTCATGGATTGTTGTCAAGATGGAGGGGCTTGCTATTTTTTGTTGTTGAAAGGATGTTCCAGAGGAGGTCCCGTTAAATCAATGACCCCACCTAACATAAAACCTAAAGAAAATAAAAGAAATGAAGAAAAACCCTACCTCATAGTTAGATATTGTGCACATGTAGAATCAGAGAGTAATACCTAATTTCAAATGAAGGCACTAGGATTCAACCCTGTACCTTTGGTGCCATCCAAAAATAAAAATAACAATAATATTTGACCAGCAATAATAATAGTATTAGAATCAAATTGTAAATTTAGTGGATCTGTGAAATTTGATAAAGGAATTTCTATAGCTATACTAAATTGTATGTATAATTACTCAAAAAACTGATATTTTGAAACACAATAAAGTTATGAACAAAATAAGATTTCATCATTTTAATATGTGATTGAGTGTTTTAACCATTATAAATTCTTATTACAGGAACAAAGAAACTTAAATTAATTTACAATATGTAATTAATTTATTTCAGGTAAGGAGACATAGAAAACCCTCCCCCAGTTACATTAATTCAACAAAGAAGCCCATAGTTTTAAGAGTTTGAGAGGTGCGTTTTGAGGAGACAATTAGAACCATATTAGAGTGCAATGGGTTATTGCATGGGTTTAGGGGTAAAGATACTCTATAATTTATATAAGTTATATAAGTCAATGATTGCAATGTTTACTTATATAAAGTGTTTATGATATATGATTATTAATTTTTTTGGAAATTAGAAGAGAAAGATAAGAAAGCAGAGGCTCTGAGGTTTGTTGTAAATCAATTAAAAGGAATGAAAAATGTCTCCAAATAGCATTATTTCTCAAGTTTCCTCTTCAATAGGACTAAAGTTTAGTTTGATACAGGATGTTGGCCTCGGGTACCTTAGAAATCAATATCTAACATGTCCAAGCTAGTCCATTAGATAAATTCGTCTTAGACAAAGGTTGCAAAGGCTAACGTGCATATCTCCCCTTTTAATGTGGCTTTTAAACCTTCCATTTGAGAATGCTAAAAACAAGGTCAAGATCTTGAAAAGAGGTCCTTAATTTTACCAAAACTCAATATCAGTGCTTAATCAATGGTGTGATTCTTTCTATTTGGGTTTGGCCTTGAACTTTGAGATCTATCTTTGGGTCTAGCTATGAATTTGTCATTTCATTTATGTGTTGAGAATGCCTTAAGGGCTATAGGGGATAAGATGGTTATTTTCCAATACCCGTCCCTTGAAACCCTATAAAGAGATTGTGTGCCCCATTTTGTTGTTGTAATATTTCAACCAAAATCTCGTGTTGTAGAAATTTCACCTGTAGATCAAACTGGTAATGCAATGTACTAAAGCAAAACACATGATCTACTTCTACAAAACATTAAGCAAAAGCGAAATCAAAATCATGAGAAACAACAACCATAAACACATATAACTAATCAAGAGAAATAATCACACATAACATAGATATATCACTGTGGAAAGCACCAACATAAGACCCCCAACATTGTATTATCAATCAAGTTGAAATCCTTTTTTGTTTACAAAAAATATCAGCTGAAGAGCTATCCTATACTTCCTACATTCAAAAGATGAAGATGATAGATAGACTATGCCTCAATATGTAGGCAACCATCCATCAATCCCCTATTTCCTTGCACAATTTTGATTGGGGTCCAATTACAAACCATATGTGACTTGTCCCCAAATCATAGCTACTGTCAACCATAGGTCCAACTACGCAATCCTTGAGGACACTAGTTCCTCATGCATGCAAGGAATATTCCATGGGAAGATCCAAGCATCTGATAGTGCACTGTCCCTCATCTGATCTCAACTGGGTCTCTGACAGAATTGACATATAACAATTATCCATGAGTAATCCTTAGTTATCTAAAATAATAGTTGTCACATGCATGCAAGCATTAACAAACTATATTTTATTATTTTAATAACTTGTTAAAATAATCTAACTAGACTTGACTAGTTAGAACTAAGTCAACTGATTCTCTCACTATAGAACTCATACTTATTTCCTCAATCAGTGAAGGAAATTAAGGATCAATTCCTCAATTAGTGGGACAACTCACGTGCATGCTCACAAAGACTTCAAATTCAAATTTCCTTAACTAATTAACTCAACTGAATTAATTAATTAATATTTCAAACTGTTGTTAAGACAGAGATTAGTTTTACTTCCTATAGGTAGACTACGGACCGCTATAAATAGGAAGGGACCCATAAATTCTATTTTTAGAACTTTCTATTTATATCACATTATAAATTTAGCATTTCTTGTTGCCCACTTTTCAGCACTCCCTCTCGACAAGAAAGGGATTATCAGCAACCCCGATCCTATCTCTGTGGAACTAAAACTTGCCTTTTGACAATGCCTTTGTCAAAATATCTACATCCTGCTCCTCGGTTAAAATGTAGTGCAATATCATGATACTCTTGACCACACAATCTCGTAGATGATGATAGTGGATATCTATATGATTGGACCTGTCATGAAACACTGGATTCTCAGAGAGTTTAATGCAACTCTGATTATCAAAATATATCACCGTAGGATCCATCATCTGACCAAACAATCCCACTAGAATCTTCCACATCTAGATGGCCTCACATGCAGGCTGACTAGTTGCCATGTACTCTGCCTCCACTGTGCTAAGTGCAACTGATCTCTGTTTCTGGCTATACCAAGAAACTGTAGCTGACCCAAGGTTAAAGATCCCTCTAGAATTGCTCTTCCTGTCTGATGGACTACCTGCCCAATTTGCATCTTTGAATCCTTGGAGCTTCACTCCCTCTATCCACCTGTACTATAATCCATATTGTGTAGTGCCTCTGAGATATCTCAGCACATGCTTTGCCGCCTTCCAAAATAACTTGGTTGGTTGAACCATAGCTTGACGTAGCTGGTTCACCGCAAAGCACAAACCCAGTCGTGTGTTCACCAAATACATGAGTGAACCCACAAGCTACCTGTAAACTGTAGCAGCTACTACCTCACCTGAAGTAGCATCCTTCTTCCTCTAGTTACCTGCTAGAGGAGTCTCCATGGGCTTGCATATCTCCATGCGGAAGCACCTCAGTATCTCATTGACATACTTTCCCTGATACACAAATACTTCCCCATCTCTCCACCACACCTCCATGCCTAGAAAGTAGTGAATGAGGTCCATGTCCTTCATCTCAAACTCTGTTGCAAGATCCGCCTTGCAAGACTTGATCAAATGATCACCACCTGTCAAAATTAGATCATTGACATAAAGTACAATAATCAATAACTTACCATCTACAATGATGTGGTAGAGGTTTCCATCTGCTTCACTCTTGGTGAAACCCAACCCGGTGAAATAGTTGTCGATCCTGGTATACCAAGCATGGGGTGCTTGCTTCAGCCCATACAATGCTCACTTGAGCCAACACACATGTGACTCACGATTGAAGGTCTCAAATCCCTCCAGATGCTCTATGTCTACCTCTTCCTCAATATCCCCATTGAGGAATGTTTTCTTCACATCCATCTGATGGATCTACAAACCCATCTGTGTTGATAGTGCTAGAATCGATCTAATTGATGACTACCTTGCAATAGGAGCAAAGGTCTCATCATAGTCAATCCCCTCTGTTAGAGCCTAGATTTGTCTCAGGCTGAAAAAGACAAGGTTTTAGGTCCACATCAAACCAAGCTCAGCCTTGTAGCTAGACCTACTAGGATAGGAGTGGGCTCTCTCCAGGTCTATCTCGGCAGAAGATATCAATAGAACCTAAGATGACCCAAATGCAAGACTGATAATCATTTTAGGCTAGTAAACTCATGTGAAGGAGTTAATTCAATAAATGACTGAGTTTCTGGGCTGTATGGGATAGGGGTAGCATGAGCAGAGTTTTAACCAAAGGCACAGGATATTTCATAAGGCGAGATATGCATGAGGTTTTAGCAGTCAAATTGAATTTAAATGGGGTGAAAAGACAGTGTGAGAAAGCTGAAAAGGGAATTAATGTATGAATCCTTTCCAGGAAGAAGAGAACACATAAAAGTATGAACACTTCCTCAAGGAAGAGCAATGATTGAATTCTACCTTTATCACTTCAAATTATTCAGCTGGAAATGATCATGAATGAATGGTGAAACATAACAAAGACATATGAAACCTAAAGGAAGAAACACATGCTAAATTCATACCACAAGAATCTGATTTTATCTTATAAATCAGAGCTGCACCATTTAATTAATCCTCTGTCAAAACTGTACAATTATAGTGCTGGGTTTTTTCCTCCCACACTTTTCCTCCCAACTCTCCCCTTTTACAAAGTGGTTTATAATACAATAAATAAACTCTACCATGAGGAAAATGGATCGACCAAAACTAAGGGATCGTTTAATTATTAACAAACAAAAGCTGGAAAGTCAATCATCTATTTCTTAGAAGGAGCCACGTTACAAACTCTGCTCAAATCTGCTGATGACCAATGGAGAGGCGGAAACTATAGCTATATATCCCTTCTGAATTGTAACTGAAGTAAGAAATAGACCATCGTTTCCTATCTTTCTGATATGGTAGGTATTCTTCATTTAATTTGGATTTTGAATTTTCACCTTGCGCTGGCCGTTTGGATAAAAACTAATTTGTTAAAAAATGGTTTTCCACTAAAATTTTGCCTTTAATGAACGCTCCCAGCTGCAATTTGCTAAGCTCAACACATGTTTTTAGTTTGAAGAAATTTACTTGTGTCACTATTGTTTGATTACCAGCGCATTCTTTCTCCATCATCTGATTAAATAACAAAGGGCCCCCCTACTCAACTACTCCCTCTTGGTGTTTTCTTGTAGCTTCAAAAGAATATATGTACCACTCGGAACTTACAATCCGTGTAGAGATAACGACAAGTGCAATCTTAATTCTCTGAAAGTGGTAGGGATGGGCTTTCTTCTCCATTTTCAGAATAGAGGAATTTGATTTCCCAGGCCTGTTCAGTGCAATAGCCTCATTCAAGACGTCCATAACAGTGACGCATTGCATTCAAACATTTCTTGTGACCATCCTTGTCAGATAATTCTGTATTCGTTTGGGATTCAACGCCCTGTCAAAATATGAACTGTGCATGGATTTTATAAAGCATAGCGCCCATTATTCTCCTCCCTGCCCACTCTGTTTTAGATCTTGCCACGGTCTCATAGAGAACTCCGAGGAGGAGCTCAAAACTTGTGCAACGATCACTATAAAGCTGATCAGAAGACCACTGAATGATTTTGGAAATTGTGTCTTCAATCTAAATTAACCACTGTTGTTCTTTCATTGACAGGCTTCCATAATCTAAAGTATTGAAATAAAACTCTAGGCATCTGGTCATCCCGGATTTTGTGGCACATAATCCAGAACCTGGTCCTTGTTTCTGTTTCCCTGGAATTTCTTCTTGATGATATATCCATTTGGTTTTTCCCCACAACCAATTTAAGGCACACAAGTTTTTGTAACATGAAGCTTTGTCATCCTCAGTGTCACCGACACTGAGGGATTTTTAATAGAATTCGTGAGCTTTCCGTAGCTTGTGGCGTGCCACAGAAGGCCCAAGGTTGCCTTTTGATACTTTCATGTACAGGTTGTTTCCATTTTGTCTCAGAAGCTCGTACGATGGTCCTGATTCAGCGTTGTTCGAAGTGGAAGGACTCATTTTCTCTGCACCACTGAAGTGAAGAGAATTCACATCTTGAATTAAACGCCAACGTTGGATGAAACTTCTGATATTTAGGTTGGATAACCACCGACTAGTCCCGACAACTGCAATTTCTGGCAAATCCACGCAAACAAATGGCAATTTGGAGAAATTTCAAACGTTTTCGGGCTTTGAACTGTATGCACCACGCGCAAGCCGAGTGCACAGCGCCAGAGGGGAAAAGCATTGTGGTAGGAGGCCCAGTGTGCTGCGACTTCCCAATGCATTGTGCCTTCTCCCAATGCGCCGCACTAGTTGACCATCACCTGTTAATGGCTCTGCTTCATCCGATGCTCGTTGCATACAAGAATATCAAGTGGCCTCCACTATTTCGATTTCTTCCTTCCACTATAACAAACCAATAAATACACTCACATTTTTATACAATGCCAGTCTGAAAATACCAGCAACGTATCCCTCCTGAAATGGAAAACTCAAAACTGGGTTAACAAAACAAAGTCAAAATGTTGCAAAGTATACTGATGTACTATAAGACTTGTGGTATAAGAATTCACAGCTTGTGTTGATAGCGAGGTCCGGCATGATGGGGAGCCCCTTTTACTTGATATCTGAGAGTCCGGATATGATATTTCAGAGCCTCGATCAAGCATATTCAAACGAAATTGCCTTTCACTATCTAAAAATTGTGGACTAGGAATCCCATCAACAAAAGACCGGAAGAAGGGAGTCACATGTATGGGCGAGCAACACTCAACAAATGAAGATATGGGGACAAGTCTCTCATCTTCTTGTTCAGTCTGCTCTGATGAAATTACATGTTGAGTTGCAGTTGAGCCACAATATCCATCCTTTCTTTTTACAGGGACTTGTCCTTTTTCTTCAATATTGGCAGAGCTGGTCTGAAAACTTCTATTGTTGCAAACAAACACAGGTGCCGCAATTTGAAGTGGGTTGTTTTGGGCATGTCAATGAAATTCATATAAGAATTTGAGCCAAGACTAAACTCAAAACTCTCTTGATAGGTCTTCTCACATGGTTCACATTGTTTAGGCATGGAAGGCATATGAAGCCTCTTTGAAGGTATACAGGTTGCTTCTGGGCCCTTTCTCCTTCTCAGTTAGAAGAGGTGTTGAAGCGTTTGGTCTAAGGTCAACAAATGGACTTGATTCCTTCATCTCATCCTTTTTTCTCAAGTGACTGTCCTTTCCTTGAATCAACATTCCATCCAGTTCCTCTGAAGAATTTCCATGGTTTTGATTCAATGTTTCTACTTTACGTTTCTGGACTAGTGTGCTTAAAAGTTCTGCTTGTTGAGTCAAAGCTGAAAGATTTGGATCATTATTTGAAACAAACGTATTTTGTAGCTTGGAACCTTGGTTGACTGGCCTCTCAATTGTAGCAAAGGGATCGTGTGGGCTTGAATGGCCAAAGGATACAAGGAATCCTTTGTTGGTTATTTGATCATTTGGCAAAACAGCAAGGGCTGTTCCAAACTGCATCATGGATTCCGGCCCTCTAACCTCAGTCGTCAATTTAATGGCTCCATCCCTTGGAAATACTCCTAAGGTATTACTGGTCCTCATTTTCTTTGGGTATACTGTAGAGTCCACTATTTTAAGCATGCTTTCATTTTGAACCACAATCCTTTGGTTGTTTTCATTAACATGGATTTGTTCATCGTTTTCCTTAGATAATGCTTCCCTTTTTGCTTGCTTTTTACACAACGCATTAAAATGGTTCTTGACAGCATTGTCAGTCCTGCCCTGAACTACTTTTGCGATCTCTGTCCAGCGGTTGCCAATTTTTTTATGTGCCTTGAACAAGATTATATCCTCTTCCTGCGACTAGCTCCCCTTTTTATAAGTTGTACTCAAGTATGTGTTCCATCTTCTCCTACACTATCTGCTTGTTTTGTCTTTCAATTGAGATGCAATGTTAGCCCACCTGTGGACTCTGAGAACCACGTCCAATTAACACACAGTCGGCCTTCACTAAATCTCTTAGCTGGAGGAGCAAACCCATTTTTGTAATGTTTTGGCTTCGGCTCCTTTCACATTTTAAAACAAACTTTGTTTCTTTTGACTTTGAATGATGGTTCGTATGTTGATTTTTTCGTTTTTTTTTTTTGCAGGGACAGGAGCCGATGAATCCTGGCAAGGTGACTAGGGCTGCCTGAAGAACTGTAGAATTTGAAAAACCTTAACCATCATGTATTAAACAAATTTGATGATTTCTTCTTCAAAACAGAGTTTTGAAGAAGAAATATCCTTCAGTCTTATTAATGATGAAAATCTTGAACTGAAAACTTATTGAAAACATCCTCATGGCCTACGGGCATTATTTAACCACTCTGAAGACCAAACCCTAGACTTCAAAACTGAAATGAATCTTTTCCGACCAAAATAGCATCTATGACTGTAAATGATGTGAGATGAACTTTGATGAATTTTGACCAACCCAGCAAGTACAAACATGAGAGAAACAAGTGAAAAGACCCTTCCGTCAGATTATGGCATGCCCCTAGCGGAATGCAACTGAGTGGATGGAGCGAGACACCTAAAAATGAAAAGAAGAAAGATTTTTGATCTCTGACGGAGGACTAACAAGACCGACTCTAACATTGGCTCCAATGGGGGATGGTGGCTCCTTGGAGGTGCCAAGAACACCAGATCTCTGGAAGAGTTAGACAGTGCCTGCGTCCATTGGGCTATGGAGTCATTATTTCGACAAACAACACAAGACTCTGACTCATTTATTGACTTAAACCTAACTCAAACTGACTCAATTATGAAACCAAAATGACCAAAGAACTGACTCAATGCAAAAGGAAATGACTCATGACTGACTTAACTAAAACAAGAATTGACAAAACTTATTCAATGGCAACAGTCCATCAAGATTCGAGGGTTTCAAATTATGATGAAAACCACCTGCTTACTAATGCAATATGTAAAATCATGTGTAATGTGTCTTCCAATGTAACCAATCAAGTAGATGCCTCCTGGATTGATTCTCCTAATCAAATCTTCTGGTCAACAACAGATACTGGTAACTGGGCATCCAAAAACATAATTGACCATGATCTCCTTCATCACTGAATACTGCAATAATCACTTTCATTGATGACTACAACAAATCTGCCATCAGATCCTGAAAAACATGAAGATTGACCTCCTGCTGGAAAAACAAGGTATCTTTTTCTCTTGATTTTGGTCTTTCTTCATAAATAAGAGTATGTTCCAGGCCTTCAAAAAATTCTGAAAAAGTGGATGAACAAATCTCCTTTTCAAAGAACATTTCAAAACATGAGACATATGAGGAGGAATCTGAAAGAGAATCCTGAATGGTATGATATTTTGAAGTCTGAATATATGGTAGGTCATCTTCATACGATATGATAGCCAGATTCTCATTACATTCATCACATTCATCAATCATGAGAAAAGCAACTTCAGATGTTTCTTGAAACCTAACAATAACATTTTTATCATCTACCATAAATTCATCGAGAGGAATTTTTTCACTTGCTTGAGCAAAGATCCCATCTTGATGTTCATGAGCTGACTGGATTACCTCTTCATGAAGACTGTGTTCTGATGACATGAGAACATTTGGATCCAAAAATCTATCTTCTTCATCCGAGATGATTTCAGCAGCAGAGTTCTCTCTCATGGGACTTAGTACAAGGTTTTCTTAGTCATCACAATTTGAATCTACATCTAAAATGGTTGTCTTAACATTATCACATTCTGAATCTTAAACTTGATTTCTATGCATGTTGTCTTCTTCTATGGACAAATCTGAAATGACACTTTTTCTTTCATCACTTTCAGCCATTTGGAACTCTTCAACTTGCTGATCTATTTCATGTAATTCATGTTGACTATCAAGATGAAAAATTCCTTCATTTTCCACCATACAAAGATCTTGATTCTACTGCAAAGTTTCCTGAGCATCTTGATGCGACTCCTCTAGTTTCTCTTCATGTTGCTAAAATGGATTCTCGTACAAGGCTTCCATGATCTCATCATCCATAAAATTATCATCCTCATAGTATTTTTCAAGGCTTTCAATAAAAGTAGAAGCATGTTTGCAACAGTCATGAACTAGATTTAATGATGGATAAGAGTCTTTATATCTTTCAATGAACAGGGCATGAAAATCCTTTAGATAGTAAATACAAGTAGCGGGCAAATTTTCATACCAAGATTGGGCTTCACCTTCCAGAGTGGCTAGGAATATCTTCATTAGGCAATTTTCGGGAAAATCAACTTTCAACTTGCGCAAATATGCATGTGAAATATAACTAGATGTAAAGCAGCATCCTTCCTACCATCATCTTTAAACGTAGGAAAGTTCGTTGACCAAACTACTTTCGGAATCTTATTTGGGAAGCCTGGAATGTGATCTTGGTTCATGGGAGCGTATCTTCTTGCAATCTGCTCCATTTTAAAAAATCTGAAATCTATTGATCCCTCTGCAGTGGAGTCACCATGAAGCACCGGTTGCTGGATTCTTCAGTGAAAGGAGTCGCCAGGTGAATGATTTCAGCCGTCTTCTGTCTGATCGTTGTCCACCATCAACCATTAGATCTGAACTTGAGATATGTCCTGGGGCAAGACAATCTACAAGCAAACCATTTTGTCCCCAACGAAGTCGCCACTATGTTAGAGACTAGATTTGTCTCAGGCTGAAAAGACATGGTTCTAGGTCCACATCAAACTAAGCTCAACCTCCTAGCTAGCCTTATGAGGACAAGAGAGGGCTCTCTCTAGGTGTATCTCAGCGGAAGATATCAATAGAGCCTAAGATGACCCAAATGCAAAAATGATAATGATTTTAGGCTAGTAAACTGATATGAAAGAGTTAATTCAATAAATGACTAAGTTTCTGGGCTGTATGGGACAGGGGCAGCATGAGCAGAGATTTAACCAAAGGCACAGGATATTTCATAAGGCGAGATAGGCATGAGGTTTTAGCAGTCAAATTGAATTTAAATGGGGTGAAAAGACAGTGTGAGAAATCTGAAAAGGGCATTAATGTATGAATCCTTTCCAGGAAGAAGAGAACACATAAAACTCTGAACACTTCCTCAAGTCAGAGTAATGACTGAATTCTACCTTTATCACTTAAAAGTATTCAGCTGGAAATGATCATGAATAAATGGTGAAACATAACAAAGACATATGAAACCTAAAGGAAGAAACACATGCTAAATTCATACCACAAGAATCTTATAAATCGGAGCTGCACCATTTAATTAATCCTCTATCAAAATTGTAGTGTGATAGTGTTGGGTTTTTTCCTCCCACACTTTTCCTCCCAACTCTCCCCTTTTACAAAGTGGTTTATAATACAATAAATAAACTCTACCATGAGGAAAATGGATCGACCAAAACTAAGGGACCATTTAATTATTAACAAACAAAAGCAGGAAAGCCAATCATCTGTTTCTTAGAAGGAGCCACGTTACAAACTTTGCTCAAATCTGCTGATGACCAATGGAGAGGTGGAAACTGTAGCTGTATATCCCTTCTGAATCATAACTGAAGTTAGAAATAGACCATCGTTTCCTATCTTTTTTCTATGGTAGGTATTCTTCATTTAATTTGGCTTTTGACTTTTCACCTTACGCTGGCCTTTTGAATAAAAACTAATTTGTTAAAAAATGGTCTTCCACTAAAATTTTGCCTTTAATGAACGCTCCCAGCTGCAATTTTCTAAGCTCAACATGTGTTTTCAGTTTGAAGAAATTTACTTACGTCACCATTGTTTGATTACCAGCGCATTATTTCTCCATCATCTGATTAAATAACGAAGGGCCCCCCTGCTCAACTACTCCCTCTTGGTGTTTTCTCGCAGCTTCAAAAGAATATATGTACCACTCAGAACTTACAATCGGTGTAGACATAACGGCAAGTGCAATCTTAATGCTCTGAAAGTGGTAGGGATGGGCTTTCTTCTCCATTTTCAGAACAGAGGAATATGATTTCCCAAGCCCGTTCAGTGTAATAGCCTCATTCAAGAGGTCGATAATAGTCACGCATTGTGCTCAAACATTTATTGTAACCGTCCCTGTCAGATAATTCTGTATTCGTTTGGGATTCAACGCCCCATCAAAATATGAACTATGCATGTATTTTATAAAGCATAGCGCCCATTCTTCTCCTCCCTGCCCACTCTGCTTTAGATCTTGCCACGGTCTCGCAGAGAACTCTAAGGAGGGGCTCAAAACTTGTGCAGTGATCACCATAAAGCTGTTCAGAAGACCACCGAACGATTTTGGAAATTGTGTCTTCAATCTAAATTAACCACTGTCATTCTTTCATTGCCAGGCTTCCATAATCTAAAGCATTGAAATAAAACTCTAGGCATCTGGTCATCCCAGATTTTGCAACACATAATGCAGAACCTGATCCTTGTTTCTATTTCCCAGGAATTGTTTCTTAATGATATATCCATTTAGTTTTCCCCCACAACCAATTTAAGGCACCCAAGCTTTTATAACATGAAGCTTTGTCATCCTCAATGTCACTGACACTGAGGGATTTTTAATAGAATTCATGAGCTTTCTGTAGCTTATGGCATGCCACAGAAGGCCTAAGGTTGCCTTTTGATACTTCCATGTACAGGTTGTTTTCATTTTGTCTCAGAAGCTCGCACGATGGTCTTGATTCAGCGTTGTTCGAAGTGGAAGGATTCATTTTCTCTGCACCATTGAAGTGAACAGAATTCACATCTTGATTTAAACGCCAACGTTGGATGAAACTTATGATATTTAGGTTGGATAACCACTAACTGGTCCGGACAAGTGCAATTTCTGGCAAATCCACGCAAACAAATGGCAATTTGGAGAAATTTAAAACATTTTCGGGCTTTGAACTGTATGCACCGCACATAAGCCCAGTGCGCCACGCCAGAGGGGAAAAGCACTGTGGTAGGAGGCCCAATGTGCCACGACCTCCCAATTTGTCGCGCCTTCTCCCAATGTGTCGCACCAGTTGCCCATCACCTGTCAATGGATTTGCTTCATCTGATGCTCGTTGCATACAAGAATATCAAGTGGCCTCCACCATTTCGATTTCGTCCTTCCACTATAACAAACCAATAAATACACTCACATTTTTATATAATGCCAGTTTGAAAATACCAGCAACGTATCCCTCATGAAATGGAAAACTCAAAACCGGGTTAACGAAACAAAGTCAAAATGTTGCAAAGTATACTGATGTACTGTAATACTTGTGGTATAAGAATTCACAGCCTGTGTTGATAGCGAGGTCTGGCATGATGGGGAGCCCCTTTTGTTGGAAATAATGCTGAGAGGGGGGGTGAATCAGTATTATTACATTAATAAAACTTTTTCATTTCCAAACTCTGATTCATATATGCTACTTCCACAACTTCCTATGATTAAGTTAATTGATCTTCAATGAGTGCATTAGAACATTATCAACCATATTATCAGTTAACAGATGCAGTAACATAGAATACATGGAATATTTTGAGAAGAAGGCCTTGGATTCTTATCCTTTAAAACCAGCTTGGTGGAAGCGTTTTGTCGATGACACCAATATAAAATGGACCCATGGTAAAGCAGAACTCGACAGGTTTTTCAATCACCTTAACTCCATCTCCCCTGATATAAAATTCACTATGGAGCTTGAAGAAAATTTGAGCATTCCTTTCTTGGGCATTCTCATCATCAGAAAAGAGGATGGCTCTTTGGGCCATAAGGTTTTTAGGAAGTCAACTCACATAGAGAGTTACCTTCATGCGGACTCCCACCATCACCCAGCGCAAAAGCTTGGCGTCCTGAACACTCTTGCCATTAGAGCCCTACGAATTTCTGACTCAGAGCATATAAACGAAGAGAAGAGGCATTTAGTTTCAACTTTCAAAAATATAGGCTACAAGGATCATGAGGTTAAAAAAGCCATAAAGAAAGCTGAAAGGAGGTTGTCATCTCCCATACCTAAAGAGCAGGATCAACCTCAAAGTGGTAAGTTTTTTCTACCTTATATCCAAGGAGTCACAGATAAAATGGCAAAAATCCTAAGAAAGAAAAACATTATAACTCAATTCTCAGCTCCCGGTACCATCAGACAAAGTTTAAAATCTGTTAAGGATGATATTGACAAGCAGCAGCTTAAAGGAGTCTATAAAATAGACTATTCGTGTGGGAAAAGCTACATAGGTGAAACTGGTCGCTCCCTCCAGACAAGACTGAAAGAACATGGCGCTGACATCAGGAATGGAAGATCTCGTACCTCAGCCTTGGCAGAACACTCCTCGAAGACTAAACGCCACATCTGCTTAGAAAGCGCATCAATTATCGCAAGAGAAGAGCAGCATCAGAAACGGAAAATCAGAGAAGCCCTCGAGATCTTGAAGCATCCTTGCAATCTGAACAGAGACATCGGTTTGGAGATTAGCGGAAGGTGGCTTCCCCTGATCAGTGAGATCAAGAAGCGTCAACCCAACCCCAGGTAAGTGGTCCAGCAGGTAAGTTTTTTCCCTCACTTTCCCTTTACAATCTCAGGTTTTAATATAATTTAGTCATTAATGTAGGTTTTAATATAGTTTAGAGTTTAATATAGAATCTAATATATAATTTAGGTTATATTATTTAGGTTATAGTAACATTAATTTATTTAGATATTGATATAGATATTAAAATAGAGATTAGGTTGTTTAGACATTAATACTATTTTATGTATTAAGTTTTATGGATATTAATATTAATATAATTT
>APFE030131669.1:68118-80808 GCA_000404065.3 Pinus taeda | reverse complement strand
ATTAATATTGAAAGATTAATATTATTATTAAATCTAATATTAATATTAATATATTATAATATTAATTTTTTAATATTATAATGATATATATTAACTCTAGATATATACCAGAAAGAAGAACAAAGACATAGTATGATAGAAGGAGTGAGAGAAAGTGGGAGAGAGGCAGGGATAGAGAGATGTAGTTGGAAGCAGAGAAAGGTAGGGAAGAAGAAAGACATAGAGAGAGAAAAGTGGAGAGAGAGAGGGTGACAAGGACGAGATGGAGAGATAATGTCTATGCTTGGGGGAGAGATAGAGAGACAAAGAAGGAGATATGTAGAGAAGTGGAGGAGAGAAGAAGAGAGAGTGGGAGATAATGAGAGAGAGAAAGAGAGAGAGAGAGAGAGAGATGATGGAAGAGATAAAGGGAGGTGGGAGAGAGAGAAGAAAAATTATTTCACTAATTGCATTGATTTTAGTGTAGATGGTGATTTCTAATCCTATTTGATTGCTTGCAGTGAAAGAGATAAACTAAATTAGAGGGGAGAGGAGGAATGAAGAGAGAGAGAAGGAGACGAGTGAGAGAGGGAGAGGAGGCTAAGAGAGACAGAGGGAGACACAAAGATGGAGGGTGAGAGAGGAGGAGAGAGAACAGGGAGGAGGAAAGTGCCAAAGTTGGGGAGAGAGCGAGTATGTGTGATGGGGAGAGAGAAATCGATAGAGAGGAAGGACGAGAGAGAGGAGGAGACAGGGAGGGGGAGAGAGGAAGGGACAAAGAGATGGAGTCGGATGGGGAGAGTGGAGGGAAGAATAAAGACATAGAGAGAAAGAGAGAGAGAGAAGTGGAGAGAGAGAGAGAGAGACGGAGTAACAAGGGAGAGATGGAGAGAGTGTATGTGTGTTTGGGGTTAGATAGAGAGACAAAGAAGGAGGGTGGAGAGGGAAGAAGATTTCTTACACTAGATGGATTGATTTTAACATACAAAGTGATTTCTAATACTATTTGATTGCTTGCAATAGTTGCATTGATTTTAGTGTAGATGTTGATTTTTAATGATATTTGATTGCTTGTACTAGATGCATTGGTTTGAGTGTAGCACTAGTTGCATTGGTTTCAATGTAGATGTTGATTTCTAATCCTATTTGATTTCTTACACTAGATTCATTGATTTCAGTGTAGATTTTTTCTAATTCTATTTCATTGCTTTCACTAGATGCATTGATTTCAATTATAGATGGTGATTTATAATCCTATTTGACTGTTTGCTAAAGATGAATTGATTTCAATTTAGATGTTGATATCTAATGATATTTGCTTATTTGCACTAGATGCATTGATTTCAATGTAAATGTGATTTGTAATCCGATTTGATTGCTTGCACTAGGTGCATTGATTTTAGCGTAGATCTTTTCTAATTCTATTTGATTGATTGCACAAGATGCGTTGATTTTATTGTAGATGTTGCTTTCTAATTATATTTGATTGCTTGCACTAAATATATTGATTTCAGTGTAGATGTTGATTTTTTGTTATATTTGATTGCCTGTACTAGATGCATTTATTTCTGTGTAAATATTGATTTCTAATCCTATTTGATTGCTTGCATTAGATGCATTGATTTCAATGTAGATGTTTTTCTAATCATATTTGATTGATTGCATTAGATGCATTGATTTTAGTGTAGATGTTGATTTCTGATTTGGTGTAACTTGATGTATGATGGTACATTAATTTTAAATTGATTGGATTAATAGGGTGATTGATTTTAGTATAAGCACAAAAAAAATTATTGACAATGTGCATTGATTTTTGTGTTATAGTAATTCAACCTATTAATATTGGAGAGCAAGATAGAAAAGGTAATATGTTTAGTGCAATAGCTCAAGTTAAATATTTGAATGGTTTATGATTTAAACTACACTTTTCATATAATCGATATGAAAATATGGCAAAACTAATAGGGGTGACAATAAAAATATCAGAAGAAAATAGTTGAGATTGATCACAATGAACACAATTTGTAATTGCCTACTTTCTTATTATTCACATTTTTTTCCATTCAACACTAATACATTGTCACTTTGCATTCAAAATTTGTATTTCATCATTTTTCATAATTAAAGTTATTAACAATATATATCATATCAACAGGTTGAGGTAACTTAGAAAATTTAAAAATAAAACTATTCTTCAAGATATATTTAGTAATACCTAGAGGGACACTATTAAGAATTAATTAATTGTCAAAAGTTGTGATACCTTAAATTAAATTAAATAGATGTCCAGTATCGATCCTCCTGCAAGTTATTGACAAGATTGTCTTCCTTCTTCATCATGAACTAATTACTAATTGACAATTACATACACGTACAAAAATATAACACAAAAATTGTAACATTCAGAAACACTACCATCCAAATCCAAACACATAAACACACAAACCACTCAAAGCATCCAAACACAGACACACACAAACCACTTAAAACATCCAAACACAAATGTACAAACCATTCAAGGCAAACAACATAGACTAATTAAAGAACAAAATTATATGGTTATTTCAAGCAAAGAAAACATAATGTAAATTTCAAAGTATGACATTTATCTCAAACATATACATAATAATGATAATCTAAAAATATGACATTGTTGCCCTTAGCTGGAACCAACCTAGATCGATCTAACTTTGAATCTAGAAAGCACCAAGAGGGATCGAATCCCTTGAGGTGCAAACTTTTCCTCAAATTCTACACTCCAAAAAGAAGGTTTGCACCTCAAGGGATTTGATCCCTCTCAACGCATGTAGATACATAGTTAGATGGATCTAGGCTGGTATATATTGGTTGGCCTTCAAGATGTTGGTGCTTGTCATTTATCTTAATTTACTTTCTTTGGGCTGTCATTTTCCATAAACTAATTATTTAAAAGAGTAGTCTAACAAGGAAACAAGTTCACTAGAAAAATAGTGGAAATTCAAATATGAGTTTTGCTAAAATCTGGTAGAAATGTTGGGAAATCTAGGTTACAATGGTCAAGCTTTAGGATTTTGGTTTTGCCCAAGAGGTTTTTGATGTGCTGAATCCATTTTGACTATTCAAAAAAATGATTCAAATGCTCCTATGATTAGATTGTTTGGAAAAAAATCACCTCATTCTAGGAAAAGATAACTTTCCGAGCAAATTTGAAGCGTCGATAAAACATATTTATTTAATGGATCACAAGCAAATTTGAAGTGGCAGATGGAGTGCAACACGATAAAAGAAAAATGTCCCACTGAACACCTTAGGGTTTGCAGTCCCCTCTCATGCAATCCTATCAGGCTAGATATATCCCATCAAACTTCAGAAACTCAGTAGAATTTTGTTATGCATTAGAGGAATTTTGAGGTCTAAAATGGGCTTCCTAAGAAAGATGTACACCAAAATAAACTTTATAAGAACCAATAGGATTCAAGATGATGATGTCAACCACGGGGGGATGATTAGCCATTTTTGGAGTAAAAAAGTATAAAGATTAAAAAATAATAAAATAATAAAACTATTTTTTCAGTTCATATTTTCAACTTATCTCCCTAATGTTTTACTCAAATTTCAAGGATTACTTGTTGGACGCAAAATTTAATTCCTCATCCAAATAGTACCCATGTTGCATACTTTCGATGGACCCCGCTACATGAAAAATGAGAAATACATGAAAAAATGTGATTGCAATCACACTTTTCATGTATTTCTCATTTTTCATGTAGCAGGGTCCATCGAAAGTATGCAACATGGATACTCTTTGGATGAGCAATCAAATTTTGTATCGAACAAGTGTTCCCACTCGAATTTTGAGTAAACCCATGGGAGATAAGTGGAAAATAAGAGTTGAAAAAATAGTTTCTCTTCTTTTCCCTCTAAAATTTGATGGTGTAATGTAATCTTATTTTATTATTTGCACTAAATTATTTTATAATTTCCTTAGGAGGCCCATTTTAGACCTCAAAATTCCCCTTAATGGGAGAGTGAGGTGTGGCACGTGAGGGAGCTATATTATATGAACCCATCTCCTTCTTTTTTATTAAACATTGTAATAATGTCTATCATATTCATCCGTAACAGCAACGTGAGTACATTCTATAAATTTGATGCGTTCTTGTCAAATACAAAAAAAAATTGTGAATTTTTTTTTTTTAAATAGTGGGCATATGTTTAATGTCGTATATTTCTTTCTGTATAATTATTTTTTTAAGCATTTAAATGTTATATATTTTTATTAACTTGATTATTTTTTACAGTTTCTTTTTCTAACAACAAAAAGTACGTCGATACTCATTTTAAATAAACTTTCAAAATTGGGTTATTGCTTTATTTCAGATCACATCATCTTCCAGCTATTTTGCTCTGCCTCTTTGACAGGGGAAGGTTCCATCCCATTATAACATGGGTCTTCGACTCCAAGGTTCTCTGTCAGGGCTCTCTGTCTCGAGCGAATTTTGTTTTTAGACTGTGTTGGACTTATGATAGTTTTCTAACTGTCCTCTGATATCAAAGGATTCTATCATGTCAGTAGACTCACAAAGGTTATGGTCTGACTAAATGTATTTTCTTTGTTTTTTTATTTTGTGGCGATTTGTGTCCACAAATAGATGATGATTCATCTAAACACATCTATGATGATTGAAATTTACTCTCATTGATATATGTACTTTCTTTTCCATAATAGAAAGAAATTTTTTTCTCTAAAAAAATAAACTTTCAACTCTCAATCGTAATTTCAGTTTTACTTGTGAAGATAAAACCACTTTAAAATTACAAATTCTTATAACAAAAGTAAGACAATACTCACTGCAATAAAATTTAAAAAATCTCCATTGCAATTGCAATTACATACCAAATATTCAATAACTTTGCTTATTTCAATTCAGAAACAAATTTGAATACGTGCATTCTTATCAATCAATGATCTTTTATTCTCATAGTTCATTGTAGTTGTTATAGAGACAATTACCATCTATGAATGCAATCTATGACTCAGTCCAATTAGAATTGGAATTTATAACCCCGAATCTGGGTCTTTTCCTTCCTCTCATACATCAGTGTGTAGGTGTGGAAATGCAAGATCATAATTTTAAATGAGAAGTCCAAGTTACTCTCAAACTTGTGCATTCGATCAAACAAGTGACAATTATAACATCATGTATCTTAAGCATTTGATAAACAAAGAGTTAATATTTTTTTAACAAAAATTGATGAATTTTGTTTATATATATAAAAGATTGACAAATTTGTGATGTATAAGTAGATAATCCTTGTAGTGGAAAGGAATTGCTGGCACTTGCTATTCAAGAGTTACAATTCCAAAACAACCAAAAATATCCTTAGAATTACTCAATATAAAAAGATTGACACCTTGAAAATTAGGGAAATGGCTAGTTGACAAGTTACTCATTATTTAGAAACATTTTGTCTTAATTGGGTAGTTAAATTGGCTTGGTAGTTAGCCAATTTGTTATTATGTTAGATTTACACGAAAACAATGAATTTTAGAATTCATCTTTTGAGACCAAAATTTTAATTGTGCTAAAAATATATTCTAATATGAAATCTTTGGCCTTTGTTCCAAATCGCATGTATCTATAAATGGGAAGTGAGACTCATAGAACAAAAGGATACCTTGAATGAAATGTACAACCCTATGAAAGAGTATATGTTTTTACTAAAAATATTACAAAAGAGCATATGCTTTTACTAAAAACCTTACAAAAGAGCATATATTTTTGCTAACTTATTAGAAATAACTTTTAATTGCTATTTACATTATTCTTCAATATTTTTATTGGAAAAACATTGTGACACACCTACCTCAAAGAAAGTGAATGTTAATATTCACTTGCAAACCTACCTAAGGTATTTAGGTACAGAATTTAAGATTTTAAAATTTTCAACAATTTAATAATTAAACATGAAAAGAAAATGTAACTCCCTGTAACTTAAATAACTAAACCCCATATATATATATAACCTCGTGTTGAGGCTATGTCACGGAGAGAGCTGAGACATGGTGTTCCACTTATTGTAATTCTTTACTCCGACCCTGCCGCCAACAGACTGAACCATACATAAATTAATAAACTTAGCGAGTGCACCAGACTGGCATATGAGGCATATTATATATAAATATATTGTTTTGATATTTTTCAATTCATTATTGCAGTGATTTAATGCAACAACATCATGTTCTCTTTCTTGGCTATGTGAAATATACCTGTGTCGCTTTTAATGATGAATACCAATGCGCTGCATTGAAATATATCTCTCTAGCATGTCCTACTTCCATTATGAAAACCCATACTCCGTATGAAAAACAAGGAGGGTTGCAAGGGAGCAAGTCCTTGCCTTGAGTGGGGTTGATTAGGTGAACTGTGTGAAGGTTGATTGGGTGAAGCGTGTGAACTTTGAAACATGTATTCTATTCCCTTAACCTTTGCTCAGTTGAATAAGGAGTGATTAGAAATGTATAGACTGTGCTATAGAGATGACCACCATTTCTATCCAAGCCATAGAATAAAACAAGTTGCAAGAAGCCCCATGAACCATATCTCCATGCTAGATTCAATGCATTATACAGGAAGAGATAGCGTGTTTGTAATCATGGCATCGATTATCTCAATGATGAATCAAATGGAGTCAACTTCATTACATTTAATTATGATAGCATATTTAGATATGCTCAAACCACAAATCAAAATAAGCATTTGGACTAGAGTTTCATTAATTATATGATCTCATCGATCTTGAATTAGATTATCGACCAGAGTTGTTGACCTATATTCAAAATTCTATCACTCTAATGAGATTACGTTGACTTGGACCTTTGACGGAGTAATATTTTCCCTTAAGATATGTCTTCTACGAGAGTTGAGAGAATCCTGGCATTAGTGAAAAAAATCAAACACAAGAATCATACCATATATATCTTGAATCCACCAATCCTTAGAGATTCAACAAATGGTCACAAACTTGGCCGTAGAAGAAAGAGAAGGAAACTTCCCTTGTAAACATGATCCAGTGAAATTTATTTGGAAAAACATAGCTCATACGGCCCACAAGAAATTTCATAGATATGCATTAGGTATACCTCAAGAATGAATCTGAATTAAGGTAGGTAGAGATCTTGTCTTAATTAGTATCAAGTTACAATGTAGGCCCACGCCCATCAAATCTACTTCAAAACTATTTCAGATTGCAGTTGAAATTGAGCTATAGTCAATGTGTATTTTTCATAATACAAGATTAGATCACCCTTGGAGAAAGACAAGGCCTAAAGGCATCATAGATCTAACAAAGAACCCACACCCTAAAATAGATATTATTGCATAGCCAAAAGAAAGACACCAACGAATGATATCTCATAAAATTTTATCCTTACTGGTCGCAGAGGAATGCTAGAACTTGAAACTCATGCCCTATTTCTTACATCCAAGACAACAAAATACATCAAATTCATTGGCATTATATATTCGAAACAAAAATGCAGTGCCACTAGAGATGCAATTGCAAGAAGTGGACACGAAGTGATCTCATAATGCACCATTATAGATGCAATTGTAAGAGGTTGACATTAGGAATTGTTAAGAAGAATTATGGCATTACCCATGAATTCACACATGTAAAGTGTCATATTTCAAACAACCAAGACAACAGAATACATCAAATTCCCTTGCGTTAGATATTCGAAAGCAAAATGCATAACTTCCAAAATCCAAGGTATTCATATATATTTGAAATCATCATAATTATCGATGTTTATTTACACATTAGTTAATGTTAAGGGGCATACATTTTAGAATTGACAATAATTCTATGACCATTAATTTCAATAGTTGTATCATCAACAATCTTCAAGCGCCCTTTTTATACCCCATGAGTTGCTTCATATTTAAACATGTAAGCCTTCCAATGATAACCCCAAAATAAAAGTTTAGTCAAATTTTGGTCAATAAGAATGCAACAGGGTGCTTTCAAAAAATTCACACTTGGAAAATAACAGGCACACGAAATTTATCAAGGTTATTAGTTGATGATAGAGGGTATACTTCCATTATGTCAAAAGAAATGTCGAGGAAATCTCTCGATTCAAGGTCCTGGCTAAAGGAAAAAGGCTAAGTAAGGGATATGCATGTATGTAAATAAGGATGGCTTAATGCATTATGGTGGGACATGGGGGAATGATAAATAAAGCAAGCAAATGCAAGTTGCTTGTCCCTGCATAGAAAAGTGCATCTGTTGTGACTAGAAGATTGAACTTTTTCGTCATCTCGTTTTTTAAATTCTTGATAGTGACTTGATTGTGATTCTTGTCAAGAACAACAAATCTATTGCAAGCGACAAACAGAGCAGATCCTCCTAATCCTTTATTTGCCTCATGTATTGTATCACTCCTACCATGATTATCCTTTGGAACAACATAAATTTCATAAGAACCACCATTAGTATCGCAACAAATTAAGATAACATTCTTTGTTGGACTGTATGACAAAGATCTCGACCCTTGGTTTGGGCCAATCGAACAAGGCTTCCTAATTTGTATTAGTGGATTGTCCTTTTGAGTTGAAAACGCATAAGTCTGCAGATAATTATCCTTGACATACAATAGTGATCCCCCATAAACAATGTAAGCAAGCCTCTCTCTCTCTCCAATTTGAATGCAATCATCCCATTGTCATGCTTAAATGCTAGGAGATTCATCTCAGGATGTGTTTCAAGAATCCATAATCGATCATGCTCCATTAGGGGAATTTTGAGGTCTAAAATGAGCCTCCTAAGAAAATCATGAAATAATAGTGGAAATAATAAAATAACATTAGATTACATCATCAAATTTTAGAGGAAAAAATGAAAAAACTATTTTTTCAACTCGTATTTTCAACTTATCTCCTTATGGGTTTGCTCAAATTTTGAGCGGAAACACTCATTGGATGCAGAATTTGATTCCTCATCCAAGGAGTTCCCATGTTTCATACTTTTGATGGACCCTTCTACACGAAAAATGAGAAATACATGAAAAAAACGTGATTGCAATCACATTTTCTCATGTATTTCTCATTTTTCTTGTAGCATGGACCATCGAAAGTATGCAACATGGGTACTCATTGGATGAGGAATTAAATTTTGCATCCAATGAGATTTGAGTAAAACCTTAAGGAGATAAGTTGAAAATATGAGTTGAAAAAGTAGTTTTATTATTTTATTATTTTTTAATCTTTTTACTTTTTTACTCCAAAAAAGGTGAATCATCCCCCATGGTTGACATCAGCATATTGAATCGTATTGGTTCTTATAAAGTTTATTTTGGCTGTACATTTTTCTTAGGAGACCCATTTTAGACCTCAAAATTCCCCTAATGCTCTACGAAAAATTTGAACACTAGTTCACTTGCACATATCCCACACTAGAATACTTTTATCTTCAGAATTTGAAACAATAATTTCTTGTCGTACATGAAACATCACATAGGACATGTTTTTTTATGCCTTCGTAGAGTGTCAACCTCCCAAGGCTTTGTATCTAATTTACAAAACATAGTGATACTTTCAAAAGTTTATTTTACACTAAACCAACAAAGAAATATGACAATTCACCCTTATCATAAAGGAAACTGAATTTTATTTACTGAAGGAGAGAGAACATACCATTCATTTTCCACAACTTGATGTATTTTCATAAATTTTAATATCAGTCATATAGATTAAAAATATATGAATTAAAACAAAACCATACATCATAATGTTGGTATAGGTAGTGTATGTATTTTTTTTAGTGAATAGGATACACCACTTTTGTGAGTGAATATGTGTCGGCATGAAAACACCTGATCTCGAATACGAAAGACACATTTCAATTTCATGCGGAAAAATGACAAGACCCTGGTCAAGTTTTGACGCAAAGAACAACCCAACGATCAGTGCAAAGATGTTGGTTCGGAAAACTGGAGTGTCGTTGGTGCCGGTGGATGAAACTTCATGGTTTCCTCGATGGAGTGTCTTTATGATTTCTGTATATAGGGTCTCAAGTAGGCATGCATTTTCCATTTTCTTTTTCTAACTAAAAGACAACTCTGGCTCCTGCGAAACTTAATGTTTATTTTCTACAAGTCGTCCAAGGAATTACTTTGCCTCAACCAGTTGCCTGGTGTCTGGGGTTCCAGAAGAAAGACATTCTAGCTCTAGGTATTCAACCAACAATCTAATGTCTCTGTTTTTATTTTTAGAAGAAAGATAATATAAATGAAAAACTAACAAGTAAGAAATCAAAACTTGAAAATATCCAAAATAATAAAATAAATAAGCATAGATCTCTGGACATACTAAAAATTATAGACGAGCAATTAAATTGAGGTGAGAGAGGCTCAAACTCTCGACCTCGGCATTGGAAACATCTAAAATAGTAAAGTTAATAAGGACAGATTGTTGAACATACTATAATTTATAGATGAGCAATAAAATTGAGGTGAGAGAGGATCAAATCCTCAACCTCGGGATTCTTCAGCGCAAGTTATGACACATATTCCCTTACCAACAGTGCCCCCACCTCATAAATGAAAATGAAAATTTTTACTTCTTCTAAGGTTTTAGTGTGCTAGATGTTACAAAGAGTGTGCTATAAATAGTCTACTAGAAGTTGTCATGTCAATAGTCAAATAGTCTAGTCATAAGTGGAAAAAGTGGAACCTCATTTGTTGCTACTTCCTTGGAATGAGACTGTGACTATGAGTGATACTAACACCTACCTCCTACTGCTATTCCATTAAGAAGTTTCCCCTCTCCTACTCCCACCCTACCTATTATATACAAAGTGCTTCAATTGGTCTTTTTCCTTTAACTGTGCAGAAAGATAATAGTTAACTTCAATATTGCAAGGAAAAATAAAGGAAGCAAAAGAAAAAATAGAGGGGGCAAACAAATAGAAGTAGTGCAAACAAATTGTACTCATCATTAATAATTGTGCTTGTCGTTAATTTCTTTTGTACCACAGTGCACAATGCACGTGTTTTTGCAACTTTTTTTAGAGTTGCCATGCAAAGAAGAGACGAATAGGCATAGATGTTTATTTATGGGCATCATGCATGGGGCTTACCTAGTAATTTCCAAGTGATTAGGCTTTGTAGGCAACAGAGTTCCAACTCTCGCGATATTATGTGAAAGAGATGTCGTCCCTGGCAATAGAGAATAAAGATCTCTTGCAAAGTATAACTGACGCCGAGTGGCCCAATCGAGTAGCCCATTTGAATAGTGCAACAACTACCATCCCAGTTGAGTATCCCGATATCAAGGTGGAGTAGGTAAGCCCAACTCTAGCCGGCTGACAATGATTGGCTGAGAATGACCCTATCTAGCAATGACTAGCAATCTTAACTACTATGGCAATTTAAATAGGCTTAGACTCTTGTTGGCTATGGCAAAGACCTTCAAGCAATGACTCCTCGTGACAATGACTATTGTCTATCGACAAAGACCACCATCAGAAAGCGTGCAAGGTGAAAAGCATACACTAGATGAGAGAGCAAAGATGGAAAACTAGAAAGCCAAGGTGAATGACTTCAATTAAGCCCAGTTGTAGACACCACCACACCAGTACATGCACAAAGCCATGTGGTGTGCCATGGTGTGTTGTGTGTACTTACGATAGACAATGTTTTACAAACCAAATATTACGGAAAAAAAACTAGCATTTAATGTCTATTAACTAATGCTAGCATTAGTTTTAGTTTTGAAAATACAAATTCCAAAAACTATATGAACAAAATAACCTATATAAGCCAAATAAAATTGTCAACTATTTGATTGATTTACCAAATTATTATATAATTTAATACATCTAACAACCGTATTAATACTTATTTTATGAAACAGATAAAAACACTTTAGATTAAAATAAACACTAACGAATGTTAAAATCTAAAACCAGTTATTGTAACCCCATGCCGCAAGGACTAATAATAATATAGAAGATATAGGCACAAGGACTAATAATAATATGGAAGATATAGCCCCATGCTGCAGGGACTAATAATATGGAAGATAAAGCAATTTAGTGATAGGATATAAAGAATAAAATACTTGGTGAATCCCAGTTTGTTGCCATAGTTTTTATGTTGGTGTATCCACCATTTACTCCAAATTGGTATAACGTTTACTTCTGATATATTGTCCCCAATTTGTAAAGCTGGTAACTTGCATGTTTCATATAATATTCCATGTTCATGTCCAGACACAAACAATTATCATAGATCGTTTCAATGAGCTTTTTGGGATGGATTGATACTCATTATATGTTCTATATCCACCCAACAAAAAACCAAAAAACCTTGTTAGACACACCACACAGAACATAATTACGTCATCGCTTCACCAAATTCATGTACTGGGAACAATCATTATTATATTAGCAAATAACTAAATACTATGAAAGACATAATGCTTATGGAATATACCAAAGCAAAATAAACTTTCTTTATACACAGTGCCAAGAAAAGGCAGGACATGGATATAGAAAGTATGTTCTCTCCTGTGTTAATGTTACATTTATCAAGTTAATAAAATTAAATCTCAAAAATGGGAAGGTTGTAATGTAATTTATTTATGCAATGTATCAGCACATTTCACTAAAATAATAGTATTCAGTGGATTAGTTGCAGTATGTTGGCCATGCGTATCACAGGTATAT
>APFE030131669.1:32601-55125 GCA_000404065.3 Pinus taeda | reverse complement strand
AATTTCTGAAGCAATTGTAAAGAAGCTGGGATTACTAACCACACCTCACAAGAAGCCATATCCATTGGGTTGGGTATGTGATAAAGCAAAGCTACAAGTGACTAGACAATCTAAACTTAGGTTTTCTTTTGGGTCAACATTTGTAGATGAGGTTGAGTTAGATATTATTCCCTTGGATATATGTGGAATTGTTTTAGGAAGTCCCTACTTGTATGATAGAAAAGCCATTTTCTATAGAGCTGAAAACAAGTGTCAACTCGTTAAAGATGGAATCGAATATATTGTAAGAGCACATAAACTCAAGAATAATTATACTCTCATAAACTCAGGGCGGATGAAAAGAATTGTAAATTCATGCAAACAATTTTTGATGATGGTTGTAAAGGAAATGAAACCTGATAAAACCAATTTATTTGAGGGTTGTAATGCTAAACAACAAGTTGATTTAGAAAAAGTTATTTCAGAATATGATATGTTATTTCAATAACCTAAAGGTTTGCCACCCAAAAAGGAAATAGTACATAATATTAATTTGCAACAAGATGCTCCATTGCCTAACATCGGAATGTATAGGTTGTCCGCTTTAGAGAATGCAGAAATCAAGAAGCAGGCACAGGAGCTTATCGAAAAAGGGTTCATAAGGACTAGCACATCACCATGTGGGTCTCCAATTGTCTAGGTGAGAAAGAAAGATGGCTCATGGAGAATGTGCATTGATTACCGAGCACTGAATAAGATAACGATAAAAAATCGTTATCCCCTTCCTCGCATTGATGATATATTAGATCAGTTGAAAGAAGTTGTTTACTTTTCCAAGTTGGACTTGCATAGTGGCTACCATCAGGTTAGAGTTGCAGAGCAAGATGCATGGAAGACTACTTTCAAAACAAAGCAGGGATTGTATGAGTGGTTAGTTATGCCTTTTGGCTTAACTAATGCTTCTGCTACTTTCATGAGAGTAATGAATGATGTACTCAGGCCTTTTATTGATGATTTTGTCATTGTATATCTAGATGACATTCTTGTATTTAGTAAAACATGGGAAGAACATTTGAAGCATGTAAAGCAGACTCTAGATGTTTTGAAAAGAAAAAATCTTTATGTTAAGCTATCAAAATGTGAATATGGAAAAACATCTTTGAATTATTTGGGTCATATTGTAGGGGGTGGTGAATTGAAGATAGATCCCTTTCAGCTTGCAGTCATTAAAAACTGGCCTAAACCCAAATCTGCTATAGAAGTTAGAAGCTTCCTAGGAGCAGCACAATATTGGAGAAAGTTTTTTGCTAATTTTTCCTTGACTGCAGCTCCCTTACATGCTTTAACAAGATTGAACAAGGTGTCTTAGTGCGGAGGCAAATAGCAAAAAGCCTTCGACACCTTAAAATAAAAGATTAGTACAACACCAGTACTAGCACTGCCCGATCTTCAAAGAACCTTTGAGAATGAAACGGATGCCAGTGACTATGCCATGGGAGCAGTGTTGATGCAGTATGGTAAACCCATATGTTATTATTTTGAGACATTTAATTCTACAGTATTTAATTATCCCACATATGATAAAGAATTGTATGCATTAGTACAGAGTGTGAAAAAAAGGAAACATTATCTAATGGGCAAAGACACAATTATACATACTGATCATCAACCACTTCAATATTTACACTCACAAACTAAGTTGCAGCAATCAAGACACTATAGGTGGATGGGTTTTCTACAACAGTTTCATCTTGTCATTAGATATAAAAAGGGCATACACAATAAAGTTTCAGATATGTCGTCCAGACCAATCATAAATGCAACAACTATACTTAAGCATAACTCAGTATTGCATGAAAGCTACATTGAACAGTATGCTCAAGATATAGATTTTAAAGATGTATATGCAACTTTAAGTCATGGCAAACAAGTAGAAGAATTGGATTATTATGTTAAGGACCGACTCTTGTATCATTTTGGAAAGTTATGCATTCCTCAAACCGAAAGAGTAAAGATAATTTGAGAAGCACACACTTCTCTAATATCAGGTCATTTTGGTGTAAGTAAAACAATTGCACAGCTACAAAGATTTTGTTATTGGCCAAGAATGAATGAAATAGTTTCTAGATATGGAAGAGGGTGTACCATGTGTGCTAAAAGCAAGCCTAGCAACAGAAAACTAGGCGTGTACACTCCACTACCAGTTCCTTCTCATCCTTGGGAAAGTGTTTACATGGACTTTGTTAGGGGACTGCCTAAATCTAGAAAAGGTCATGACTATTTATATGTTATTGTGGATAGGTTCAGCAAAATGTGTATTTTAATACCTTGTAACAAACAGATTACAGCTAAACAAAGAGCAAAGTTGTTCTTTCAGCATGTATGGGTTCATTTTGGATTACCCACTTCCATTGTATGTAATAGAGATTCCCGATTTGTTGGGAAATTTTGGTCAAGTCTGTGGGAATTGATGGACACCAGACTGAAGAAGAGCACAACCTTTCATCCACAAATAGATGGCCAAACAGAGGTGGTCAACAAGACAGTGATCTAGTTACTCAAAGGCTATTGCAGCAAGCATCCCAAGCTTTGGGATGAACATTTGTGTTATGTGCAACATGCTTACAACCGAGCTAAACATTCTTCTACACAGAGATCTCCTTTTGAGACCTATTTTGGTTTCACACCAAGGTCTCCCTTGGATTTTGTCTTTGGTAAAGACATAGTGGTTGATGGACACAATGATGTGGACAAGGCAACCAAGTTCATTGAACAAATCCAAGAGATTCACCAGGCAGTACAGGAACAACTGATAAGAGCCAAGCCAAGTACAAGGCAAGGCATGATAAACATCAGACTAAGCATAGTTTCCAAGTTGGTGATCAAGTCTGGTTGTATATCAGCAAAGACAGAATGCAAGGTGAAGGTAAGAAGCTAAAGCCAATAAGGTATGGACCTTTCAAGATCCTTGAGAAAATCGGTGAGAATGATTTTCGCCTTGATTTGTCGGCTTACATGCACATCTATTCAGTAGTTAATGTAGAAAGCTTGAGACTATTTGAACCTTCATTGATTGAAGATCCCGAAGAGCAGATTCAATTGCCTTCTATTGATGATCTGTTTCCTGAATATCTCAATGGATTGCAGGAAGATACAGTTTTGGACAAGAAGGTGAGAACTATGCACGGAGGGGATGTTGACTACCTCAGGATTGGACTCAAAGGTTCAAAACCAAGCAGTGCAAGATGGATACAAATTGGGCAACTGAGGAATCTATATCCTCACTTGATTGATGCTTAAAAACCAACTTTTGGTGGTCCAAAAGCTTTTTCAGTGGGAAGGCGTGATCCAAAATGGATTCTATAAAACTCTCTAAGTTTTCATGAACTCTTTAAAAATGATGCCAAAGATTCGAAGTCTTATAAAGATCAAGCTATCGAAGGGAATCCTCAGACAGTTGCAATGGTGATCAATGCAGATCAACAAGGGTCGTCGATCTAGCGCGTAGAGCGGTGGACCATGGTAACGCGCGTTGACACCAACCAGCAAATGTAGGGATAATTTTAAGCAATGGAGGTAGTTTCCGATATGTGATTAGTGACAAGTTGCTAATCGCGTAGCGCAAGGAAAACCTCTTAGTGAAGAGAAACCCCGAGCACCCAGACCCGAAATAATTATAAAAAGCGAAAAATAATGTTTCAATTTTGTCGAGCCAGGATTCCACAAAACTAGCAGGATATCGAAAGGGCTTCTAGTGGTAAGCGGTTTCGACCTAGTTCCGCCCAATGCCACACAGCGATCACCACGCGTCCTAGTGGGGAGAGAGAAAACCACTCACATCGGATGGGTAAACATCATGTTACTCAGCCGCCCAATATGAACGATGACCGTAGGATCTGGGGCCTCCAGATCAACGGTAGGGACGCATTCCGATGGATGGACGGATTTGACAAGACTATAAAGCAAGGTCACATAGGATTTGAAGTCCGGTATGGACGATGCGTTGGCAGAAGGTCGTGTTTTGCGAGTATTCTTGGAGTTAATTAAAAAAAAAAAAAATGGTCGTTTCAAATATGTCCAAGAGAACTGACACTCATCCGTTATGAAATAAGTGGCCACCTCCCTATGAGGCATTATACAGTGATTGATTACGTAGGATAGAGGGATTCAACGAATAGAAGCAGGGGAACCGGAAAGCCGGGAAGTGGAAACGAATAGTCAGGAAGCAAATTAGCTTAAAAGCCACAAACTGACAGAGAGAGAAAAAAAGCTAAGTGCAGTAGGCAGTAAGCCGAAAGCAGAGAGAAGAAGCTGAGTTGACCTACAGAAGCAAAGGCAACATCGAGCCAGGATTAGGACAGAGGCAAAGAGGGTCAGAGAGTCTATGTACTCCAGAGAAGACTTGAGAGGTTCAAGCGAACTCCTCTGTATATGCCTATCGTGTATTGAGTCTCAGATTGGGCTCATACTACTGTGACCAATAGAGGTTGAGAGTTAGTAAGGAGAGTCTGTGTACTCCAGAGACTTGGGGGATCCAAGTACAATCTTGCTAATTTGTATCTATGTGTGTGACTCAAATTGAGATCACTGTTGTAAAAGCTCTGCTTTGAAAACATAATAGAGAGGCCATCGCTGAAGGCTGGACCAGGAGACATAGCCCAATAATATTGGGTGAACTCCTTATTAAACGTGTTGTGTTTATATGTGTTTCCTATTATGTTTTCCTTAACTGCTTCATTGTCTGTGTATTTCACAATCTTATCGATCTGTTGCATAAAATAACATAGGCACATCCATGCACATGAGTCTGTAATACCTTATTCACTGTCTTAGATCAATTTCGGATCAGTGGTATAACACTTCCTTCCATACTGCAACAAAAATGACCCCATTTATGGCACTTTATGGATATCATCCACCATCCATCACATCATATTTAAGATAAAATTCTAAGGTTCAAGCAGTGGAACATCACATCGAGCATCAACAACAAGTTGTGCAACTCTTAAAGGATAACCTCACATTGGTGGATAATAGAATGAAACAACATGCAGATCAACATCACAACGAAAGAAGTTTTAATGTAGGTGACTGTGTATTCCTATGGCTACAACCATATAAACAAATGTCCCTCAAGCAAGCTAATAAGGATATTAAATTATCACCAAAGTATTATGGTCTGTACAAGGTGTTGCAAAATATTGGTACTATGGCATACAAATTAGAGCTTCCTGCAACTTCCCGAGTGCACCCAGTTTTCCATGTTTCATCTTTTAAGAAGGTTATAGGGGACAAGCTCCCAGTTTAAACAATATTGCCAGAACTTGACGAGGAAGGAAAAATCATATTGGAACCGGAAGCAGTCATAGAAACAAGAACTCAATAGCTACGAAATCAATAAATTTCGGAGTATCTCATTAAGTGGAAGAAATTATCCGCTGAAGATTCCACATGGGAGGATGAGAATTTTATACAAAAGCATCCATAACTACTCAAGCATTGAGGACAATGCTTTTCAGAAGGAGAGGGGCATGTTAGGCCCTTATAATACTAGTGATTCCATCATTACTATTGTCATTGTATCCCTTATCGTTATTATTGTGCCCCTATTGTCCCCATATTGTTATTAGTATGCCCCATAGAAACCCGCTATTGTTATTTGTGTGCCCTTATGTTATTACTGTTATGTCGGCTTGATTACATTGTGACCCCTTAGACTCATATATATAGAAGGGAGGTTTAGTCATTTGTATCATCCAATAATTTTTCATTTGTGTAATGTAAAGGAGGTTGTCCCCTCGAAGAGGCTGAATTCTAAGGCATTGATCTATCTTTTCTATCTTTTTGTGATCTGGTTTCCTAGCAAATGGTCACAGGCCCACCATATATGCAAGTGGAGCATGATGGAGTATGCAAAGGTTCTGCACTTGGAAAGAATTTGAAGGGAAGTTTTTCAAGCAATGACAATAGATCCAAGGGGATCTTGGACATTATACATTCAGATGTGTGTAGAAAAATGATTGTACCATCTCTAAGTAAATTTTATATTATGTCACTTTTATTGATGATTTCTCATTCAAAACATGGATCTATTTCTTGAAAGAAAAATATTAAGTTTTCAATAAGTTTAAATAATTCAAGGTTGTAGTTGAAAATCTCTCTAGAAGAAAGATTAAAGTTTTGAGGTCAACTAATGGAGGTGAATACACCTCAAGTGATTTCGAATACTTTTGCAGAGAAGCAAAAATTAATAGGGAGCTGAGAACTCCCTAAAAACCCCTAACAAAATAAGGGTGTAGAGAGAAAAAAATAAATCTATTGTGGAAGTAGCTAAAGAAATGATCCATGGAGATAAATTACTCATGTATCAATATGTGAAGAAGCATCCATAACAACTGTATATGTTCAGAATAGAAGTCCTCATAAGATATTGGGGAACAAGACTAGAGAAAATTTTAAGGATGGAAATTTATCTTAAATTTTAGAAAACTCAACAAATCTCACTTGTCCATAATATATAATCTATAAAATATTTGATGATATTTATGTAAAAAAAATTCAAATGTATAATTATTTTATATAGTCTCTATATAAAATTTTGGTGACCTTTAAGGTAAAATAGTTTTATACTATAAAATATGGGCTAAATTTTTTTATGGAAAATGGAAATTAGCGAATCTTTTTTTGGTAAAAACCATGGAAAATTAGTCCACTTACCAATAATAGCCCCTAATATTTTTCCATGAACAATACACCAGAAGAAGTATTCACGTGGAACAAATCAAAAGTCATCCACTTGAGGATATTTGGTTGTCCAATTTACATATAGTTCCGAAGGAAAAGAGAAAAAAGCTAGAGCCTTTAAGAAAGAAGGACATCTTAATTGGATATAGTGAGACTTCAAAGGCTTATAGAATATATATCTTCGGACAAAGAAATATTGTGATTAGCAGATATGTCACCTTTGATGAAGAAGTAAATTTAAGGAAATATAGAGAGTTTCACATGTATGAGGAAAACAAGGAGGAAGAGTTTCCCAAGGATACAATGATGATTGAATTTACTCCAGAAGAACATATCCCAAAATATCAAGATGAGATAATAGAGCAAGAAATACGAGTAGATCCAACCAAAAGATCCCAAAAGTGTTGATTTTTGTGTAGCTTGGGAGGTTCTCCAAGCCCTGGTGTTCGAGGGTTGGAGGTCAAAGCACCACAAATGGGGTTGTGGGCTTGAGGTCCAAGCTTGGGGGTTTTGCACCCATTGTGATTTGGGCCAAAACCATGATGAATATATGACATGTGATGGATAAGGATGATAATTCTTGGTGATACGATTCCAACGCAACGAGAATTATTCGAATTCGAGCGTCATTAGAGAGAAATGAATTTTTGAAGTTGGCTAATTAATTATTGGTTACCAAGTCATGTAGGTTTGGTGTAAACATAGTCTAATAGAAGGGTTTCTTCATCATTTCGTTGAGCCCTTGTATGTGTATAAATACAAGGTGTATTGGAATGTTTTAGAGTATCCATTAGTGTGACATTCCTCCAAGGAAGAGCTCTGAAATTTGGATGCCCTAGCCGCATTAAGAGAGGGTCAAGACAATGTGGAGACAAGTCTATTTGGAGGCCAAGAAGCAATATAGAAGAGGACTATTTGCAGGGTTGATTTGCAAATTGTCTTAGGGCTATTTGAGGGCTATCAAGACAAATTCGATTTTCTGTTCAAGGGCCGAGTTGTTGGGCAGTGAAGGCCGAAGAGCTAGATGGAAAAAAAACTGAAGAAATAGGTGTCTTTGGGCATGCATAGGGATTGTCTCATGATTTAGTGTTGAAGCGCTAGACTACAGGTGTTAGCACACAACAAGATTTGCGTAGAGGGATGTCAAGATGGACTAGCCCCTCAATAAGGCAATGTGGACAAGGAGAAGACTTCCCAAGGAATGTCACATCCCTTTGAGGGTTGGTTTGTGGAATTTCATAAGGGTTTATGGCTACAACACATGCCCTAAACAAGGTTTTCACAAACACAGAAGCAAACAACAGTTCAACAATGTTTTGGAGGGGTGTTGGATACTAGTTTAGGATTAGATTTGGATCAGTTAATGGAAGCCTATGGAACGCAAGGAGGAAGGGAAGATCTGGTGTTTAGATTCCCTACACTAGTGATAGATTCCACAGTGATTGGGCAACAAAATATTGCCGTGTATTGGGTCAAAGTGTTGGCTATTTCATAGATCAAATGATGAGAAACTTGAGGAGGCCTTAGGAGTTGTTTGGAGGAGCCCACGTGGATTGTTGGGAAGCCTACCAAGTAGCCAAGGTGACAACAGGAACATTAGATTGGAAGACAAGAGTAAAATGGAAATATGAGTTGTAGATGGACCCTCAGATGATGGATTGAAGGTGTCCTCAATGAGGACATATTGATGTGCCAAGATTTGTGCAATAGCTCCTCCATTGCAAAAGCAAAGGGAAGATTGGTGGAGTCTGTGGGAAGCCATCTGTAAGGGTTCCCAAGTGTGGGGATGCCCTAACTAGGTGTAGATGCTACAACATGGACTTGGTCTCTCGTGGATTGTTGGAGGGAAACGTGAGAGAAGACCAAGTTTGGACGAGATTGGGCGCTCATGGTTTGTTGGAGGATAGTGTGATAGTGTCCAAGTTGGAGCTCGATGAGAAACACCTTCATGGACAAAGGAAGTTGTGAGAGAGGCAGTTATTGAGCTCAACAGTTGATGAACAATAAGAGTAGTTTGTGGAGCCTTAGGCTTGTGTGTGGAGAAGGACATCTATAGCAGATGATGGGTAGTCCTGATAGCCTATGTTCTTTGTGGGAGATGGAAATCCTGTAGTGATAAGTGGAAGCCCTTCGTACCCTATGTTAGTCTTCATCATAGCATCGCAGGAAGACCATAGTGGGCTAAATTCCCTGAGTAGCTGAGGAGCAGCAATGGGAAAATCGAGAGTTGTTCACAAGTGGAGTTGTGAACAACTTGATAGGAGTCTCGATGTGTTGTGGTGTTGATGGATTAAGGAACAACTAGAGCGAAGATTAGATAGCTGAGATTCAATGACCAGATGGTCTTGGAGCATTGATATGGTAGGAGTTGCATATCAAGGAGCTGCAGGACTGGGCAGGTACAAGGCATGACCAAGGCATCTTTGAGGAGCTCTACATCAGCTTGAGGGTCAGGGTATCTTATTGAGGGTAGATTGGTTGTCAATGGACTAACACCAAGCCCCAGTTTTGTATCTTGTTCTAGTGGATGTATGAGGGTCGTTATCCCTCATGCGATAACCCTACATTATTGTATTATATGTTTTTAATATAACGAAGTTGGGTTGAAAAATTAAAAAGTTGTCTATGTTTTGTGCATGTGTGATTTACTGCTTTATATTTCTGCTGTGCAAAGTAGTTTATGGTCAATATTCTTGGTTTGGTATCATTAGTGATTTTAAGGCTCTAACTTAGACCTGAGGTCATGGAAATTCAACATGGTATCAGAGTGTATCTGAGCTACTTTGAGGGATAGTGAATAAGAGTGTGAAAAGTGAAGAAACTTAGAGGGAGTTGTGGGTTTCTGGGTCATGGAGTAGAGGGTTCAACTAGAGACATGCAGTTGTGGTCTCAATAGACTACATGATGAGATGGGATGGGAGTTCTAGTGGATCAATGGTGAACCTGATTCACTTTAGTATGTTGTGTGGCAATTTGTAGATCGTGGACTTCCTTTGTCTTGTCATGGATGGTTGGGACAACTTGAGGATTTCTTTGGCATGGATGAGATCAGATTGATCAAGATGGATTAATGTCATGGACTATAGGTTGGTAGGCTAGAGTCTTCATTGGATCATGATGATGCATATCCAAGATTGGATGGATTTGCACAAGTGGTATTTTCAAGTATAAGAACACTTCCAATGGAGCCATGTGCACATCGAGATGAAAGACAAAATGATGTGGAGGCTTGGAATGCATGCTTTGACAGGCATCCAGATTTCAGAGACCAAATGATTTGACTTTGAAGGGATCAAGCATAGCTGAGGAAGAGAGTACTACTGCAACTTAGTGACCGTCTGAAACCATATCTCAATATAGCTCTGATATCCTTGGTCCTTTTGTTGATCTGGATCATTCTCCATATCTTCTTCTACCATGACCTTCACATCCTCTTCTTTTTGCTGATTTTTCTCTTGAATACATGGAGGATTTGATGGTAACCATGAGGGAGCTCTCTCGATCTCTGATTCTGATGTCTTCTCTTTATCAAGTGCAACCCATGGTTCTTTGCTCTTCTCTTTTGCATCTTCTTCTGCTAGATGTGGTCCTTCAATGATATCAATATAATCTCTTTCTTGCAATACTCTTCTTAAGCTATGGTGAATATCATTGAGTTGAAAAGGAGTTGTTTGGACATGTTGTGCCTCAACATTATAATTGAGTTGAGCTACTCCAATGTGCGGGTTTGGAAATGGTGGTACAGGCAGTTGAGTGGGGGTGTATTTTTGAGATGGATGTGGATGGGGTTGTGGTTGGGTAGGTAGCTTCCCACTATATACTTGCTGAGCCTACTTGTTATTTGGGTTCAAGTTCGGTTGAGCAAGCATTTGTGGCTGCATTGGTGGAGCAGGAGGTGATGGTTGTGGTTGAGCAGGTGGTGGAGGAAAAGGAGCGGGAGGAGTGTTGTACTGGGGCCACCACCCTTGATGAGGTGCATTCCACTGAGGCTGTGGCTGAGTGTAGGGGTGAAATTGAGGAGTAGCTGGTTGGGCATAATATGGAGATGTGAAGGACCAAGGAGGAGGTGTGGACCAACAAGGATGAGCAGGGGGACCCCAAGAAGGCATGAAAGTGGCTTGATAGGGGTCGTAATAGGTCTGGGATGTCCCTTGCATTCCCTGCTGGTAAAGTATGGGTCCATGTGGCCTCCTTTGGTTCATATAATAGAGTGGTTCAGTGGCTCCTTTAGCCCTCTGATATGTAGCTTTGATTCTGGGTAAGGAAGGGCACTGATCTGTAGGATGGTCTTTTTCACAGACAAAACACACTTCTATGGAGTGCAATGGACATTCATTCCTACGATGCTTTCTAGTGCACCTGGGACAAAAGATGGCCAAAGCCTTCTTGGCTTCCTCCTGCTTCCTTTGGATCTGCAAGGTATCCAGTTGCATGGCAAGAAACTGCCTCACCTCGCTCTTGAAATCTTCCATCTGATTTGCAAATTCATTTTTGGATAAGGTACTGCTCCCAACATTTTTGTTTGTAGCCATTTTCTCCAGAGGAATGTTTTCTTCTTCTTCTCCCCTAGAGGTTCTTCAAAATATGTCTTGCTGTCCACCTAGGGGTTCTTCTTAATCACAACCATCGAAGAAGAGAGAAGGTTGGCTGTGTGAAGTAGTGGGGATGTTGTGCAAACATTTTTCTGACTTATGTCTACTCCTACAAGGCATGAAAGGAAATATTTTTGGTTGATTTTTGTTGTTTTTTTCTGCTTGTACCTACAAAAACTAAAATAGATTGAACTGCAACTAACTAAAATTTATCTTACTAAAATGAAAATGTAGAATTGAAATGAAAGCAGGAAAGGACTAATCTATTTTGCTGAAATGAAATTGCAGGAATGAAATGCTAAGCTACGCTTGCATAATTGAAATTGCGGAATTGAAATGCTAATCTACGCTTGCAGAATTGAAATTGTGGAATTGAAATGCTAATCTTTGAAAGCGGGAAATATCTAATCTACGCTTGGTGAAATGAAATGAAAGCAGGAAATGTCTAATCTACTTTTGCAGAAATGAAATTGCAGAATGGAAATGAAACAATCTACTCTACGCTTGCTGAAATAAACTACTTAGCAAAAGGTTGTAGTAGAAAATAGAAGAAAAGCGACAATCACAAATGCTTTGACGCTTCCCCAGCAACGGTGCCAAAAAGATGGTGGGCTCCAGTATTGCAGCAATAATGCTGCAACTCTTGGGACTCCCTTCTTTACTTTTATCAACTCGGTAGTTCGTAACAAACTTGGAAGCGACGGTGTTATATGCACAAGTACTAGCTCTTGCCGCGGGTGTCACTTGGTCAGCTGGCACAAGTCCACTAGGAGCTTAAGACAAATTCTATGAGCTCTTAGAAGAAGCTTTTTAACTGATGGATGAAAGCTAACTCAAAGGAGGCTAATCTACTTGCAGAAAGAAACTGAAACACTGAAAGGAAATGCAAACCCTAATTTTACCAACTAGCCCTACTGATGCAAGAAAGAGGATGAAAGCTACTAAAAGAGATGCCATTGACTTATAGGAAGGTAAAATGCATGTGAATATGCTACTTCTACAGTAAAATCCGAGAAAAAAAAAAAAAAAACATCTTTTTGTATTTTTGAGTAAGTTGTCAGAATTATCATGCATGTGCTTTAAATGTTTTGACTGTGCAGAGGTGGATTGGCGAGAGGAAATGCTTGCAGGAGGTTGGGAAGGTGAGAAGAGGGCCTAAGGGGTCCCTAGCACCCTTCCAAAGAGTTTCACAGTGATCAGATCTCAAGAAATTGCTTTCGTGAGCTTCTACAGGAAGTCTGCAGGGGTTCTACAGGATGTTCTGTAGCTTCTACAGGATGTTCCGAAAGGGAATTTTGGAGGGTTTATGGTGGAAGAAAGGTGAAGAAGTGGGTATGGAGGTGAGATAAGGGTGTGAGGAGGTCTAGGACTTGGTGAATAAGGATGAGGAGTGGTTAAGGCGATCAGATTTGGTTCAAGGATGGAGGGAGCAAGGTTGCACAAAGATATGGGAATTAGGTCAAATTGGAAAAGGGGTGGAAAAGGAAAGGGAGGAATTTGAGTTAGGGGGTTGGAGCAGGTTGTTTGATGGAGCAAAGGTAGGCAGGAAGGCATCACAGGTGTTCTGCACACTATTTTCCAAAAGTGACCAAACAAAGACTATGCAAACCAAAGATCTAGCTATTTTGACCTATTTTGACCTAGAAACCAACAACCATGATGAACATAAATTTATTGGAAGAAAATCATGCAAGATAACGATGAAAACTAAGTGAGAATGCATCTAAGCATGTAATCATAATTGGTGCCAAATTTTGCAAATAAGAATCTAACACTAGCAATTGCATGAAGAAGCAAGAACAATGTTTTTGTGGCAGCAAGTATGCCTTGGTCTCAGCTCATGGTCCCGAGGAGGGAGAGATAAGATCAAGGATTGCTTGGTGGCATTTTTGTAGGTATTTTCCTTTACCAAACTATCAAATAAACCTGAAGCATGAAAAGCTATTGTAATCATCAAAAACGACCTAAGTAACAAAGCAAGGTTTTAATCTAGATAACATAAATTATTCTATGAATACAACAAAGACACATAAAAGTACACAAAGGAGGTACTGGGCACTTGGGTTAGGCCCAACCCCAAGAGCTACAACCTCCTAAGAGAGATTAGAGCTGGTGCAAAGCTGGATTCATCTTTATTGACCAAGAAATAATAGTTACATCCCAAAAACTGTCCACAAGGAAAAGCTTGAAAATGTGCTGAAATGAAGAGCTAACCTACTGACTAAAAACTAACTAACATCTAACTAACTCCTCCTAAAATCAAACTACAAACTGGCTAACTCCAAATGAGGCCCTAAGCCTTCTTATTTATACAAATTGAGGACCCCAACAATCCTCCTAAACTTTAGGGACTCCACTGCCAAAACTTGCAGTTAAGAGAAGTCCTACTTGACTTGCTTGGCTGCCCTTTGTGCTCCGAATTTTTGATGGATAATTCGAGGTAAGGGTTCATAAATGAAAGGGACACCTTCCTATAAATCCTCCCCCTTGTTCTCCCATGAATTTGGCTGCCAAGTGCTCATTAAACCTTTGATTTTGTCTCCAAATTAACCAAAAAAATTGCATTAAGCACACATTAGACTTGTTGGCATAATGACTAACCCAATTCACTCTATTAGCATAAATATAATAAAAAACATGCAATAAAATAATGAGAATGGTGGATTAAGTCAAATTAGGAGGTTGAATGAGCCCATATAATTACTCATTTCTAGGGCTCATCAACTAGTATGGATCCGGAACATGTTGCATGAAGCAGAAAATACATGTAGGTCCTAGAGGCTCCTTCAGAGAGATCAAGACACCACAAAATTTTTCTAGCTATGTGGTGCTAATGAGTAAGATCATTGATTCAAAACCTTCCACTTATGAGGAATCTACAAAACAACATGTGGTGAAGGATGTTGTGATGGAAGAGTACCAATCCATCATGAAAAATGATGTGGGTTGTGGTTCTGAGTCTAGAAAGGAAGTCAATGGCAACTTAAAAATGGATCTACAAGATAAAGCATGTTGCAGATGGAAGCATAGAAAAGTACGAGGCTATATTTGTGGCTAGAGGATACTCCCAGAAAAAACGAAAAATATTATAATGAAACATTTTCCCCGATAGTTAGGTACACTTGTATTATATCTATCATCTCTATTGCTTCTATTAGGGGTTGGAAAATACACCAAATGGATGTAAATATGGCCTTCCTGAATGGTGTAATTGAAGAATAAGTGTACATAAAGTAACCATGAGGTTTTGTGATCCATGGGAGGAGTCTTATGTTTGTAAATTGAAGAAATATTTGTATGGGCTTAAGTAGGCACCTAGGGCTTGGTATGACATTACATATAGTTATTTAATGAGCTTGGGGTTCACCAAGATTAAAGCAGATCCAAAGTTTTACTACAAGGTTGAAGCTGGTTTCCCCTTGATATTGGCACTATATGTAGATGACTTGTTTCTTACAAGGGATGAGAAGCCCATAAATGCGTGAAAGAGGGAGCTCACCTCAAAGTTTGAAATGAAGGATCTGAGTTTAATGCACTATTTATTGGGATTAGGATTGTGGAAAAGACCAGATGAGATCTTCCTTAGCGAAGGGAAGTTTCAATTGAGATCCTATAGAGATTCGGGATGATGGATTGCAAATCCATGACCACACCTATGGTTACGAGTTTGAATTTATTGAGTGATTCTTCTTCATATTTGGTTGATCCCATGATGAATATACAATTGATTAGATCCTTCATGTATTTGTTTATACTAGGCTAGATATATGCTTTGTAGTGAACACATTGAGTTAGTACATGGTTGAGCCTAGACATGTACATTTGGTGGCAGCAAAGCATGTATTGAGGTACTTGAATGGTATGGTTGGATATGGACTCAAATATCTCTCGAGCGGTGAAGTAAAGTTGTAAGTTTATACAGACTTTGATTGTGCAGGGAGTGTAGTAGAGAGGAAAAGCACATTGGGATGTTGCTTCAGTTTGGGATCAAGTATGATCTCATGGTTTAGCAGAAAATAATTTTTAATGCCACTTAGTACAACAAAGGCAGAATATATAGTATCTAATGATGCAATCTAGCAAAGTGGCTTCAAAAATTTCTGGAAGGTTTATTTGATCTAGAGTTGGAGCCAACTTTGATATATTTTGATAATCAAAGTTGTGTGAAGCAATCAAAGAATCTCGTTTTTCACGATGAGTCAAAGCATATAGAGATCAAATTCCATTTAATTCGAGACATGGTACTAAGAGGAGAAGTAGAACTCTGGTACATATCCATAGATGATCAAACATTAAAAAAATCTCACCAATCCTCTATATAAAGAGAAGTTTGAATACTTTAGAGACAAGCCTGGCATGATGCAGAATGTCCACCCTTGTTGAGAGGGAGTTGTGATTTTTCTCCTACAGTGGGTAGATACTCTCCCTTTAACCAAGGGTTTCCCAGATCAATCATGTGAAGTGACTGAGGGAGTAATGAGTAGCCTAGTACAAGTCTTGTCTACACCATGTGAAGTGGCTAGGTGTGATTGGTGCTACTAGGAGAGGAGAAACATCATAAATACTTGCAATGTAGTCTTGGGACTATGGTGGTAATCTTTCCCATACCATATGAAGTGGGTGGGTGTGATTGGGACTACTATAGGAGAGCATCATCGAAGAATACCTTCCTCACTAAGAGGGAGTTTTGATTTTTTATATAGCAGCGGAAGGTATTCACTTCCATATAACAATGTATAATATACACTATATCATATACAACAATCTATATATATATATTATATTATATATATATATAATATATATATATATATATATATATATATAAAATAAAAGACACGTCTTATTGAAAACACATTTTTATCAACGAAAAGACAATTTGACTATGTATATATATATGGGTCCCTCAATTGTAATCAATGGTTGAGGTTGAGAATTTTTCAAGTGTGTAATTATTGATCAAAAGAACAAAAATTACCAAGATCTGAAAATAAGAAATAATTCAAACAATATTGTTATCATTATTTTTGATTTGTTAATATAGATATTATTTTATTATTTTTAAATCTAACATTACATGACAACATCTCCCCATATTGAGCTATAGAGCACCTCTCGACACATTCAAAATTAATTTAAAGTCATTTCCTTTCTAATAATATCTTTATAATGTCTTTTAAATTTCCCTATAAAAAATATTTTTATAACATCTTTTAAATGATGTATATCAAAAAATTAAAAATAAGTAGAAATGTTGTTTTCAACTATTTATAATTTTTTTTGGCTATTCGGAGGAATTGACAACTGGGTTAGTTTCGTACTTGTGTGACACAAGTTGATTTTTAAATTTTATCACTACCACTATACCTCTGGGGACCTACGATTTGTCCTCCTCTCCGTAGACTAGATCATGACTAGAGTATTAAACCTTAGATCTCTTGGTTAGCACGATTTCACATCACTTCAATCACCTATTGAAATACCTCATAAAATTGTCTATTTATTATTAACAAATCACTTAAGTAACTTATTTTAAATATTATTACCATTTTTAATATACTTTTATTTAAATACTTTTTCAAAAGTGTGATTCAAATTCTCTATATTATATTATTAATATGATTTTTCACATTTTTTTTTATTCTCATTATTATATGAACACTTTTTCAAAATGAGGTGTGAATAAAATTCTCTATATTATTAAAAGGACCCAATTTACGAGAATTCTTTTTTACAGGACTTCTTTTTTTTGTAATATCTGATCCATTGATCTTTATTAATTTAAAAAAAAAAAAAAAAAAATACAACTTATATTTTTTAAGGCATAGTGCTGGATAAGTCAATAGACCAAAATGCGACCATCAACAAAAGCTCAAAGATAACCACACTATAGAAGAGTGTTTTGGTGGTGGTTATAGTCCAAACATAAAGAAAAAAGACTACCAAGAGAACCAACAACAATTTGGTGACTATTGACATTGATCATACATAAACCATGAGTAAGAAGCAAAAACACATGCTAAGTTTTTACTACGAAAGTGTAAAACCTTGAAAATCATGTCTGACATGAAAAGAAATGGTAGTAGTTTAATCATCTAGTAAAATTACCAGATGATCTGGCAAAGAAGTTGCACTAGCCATGTTGATAGGAGGAAAATTTATCACTGCTTCTTCCTTGTGTGGTGTATTAGAGTGACTGTCTAAATATGAGATAATATACTATTCAATTTTGTTCAAGAAGAAAACTATGTTATCCATGTCATAACGTAGGTCCCTCAATATCCTTTTTAACTCTTCTTAACCCGCAAAGAGTGTGGTTATCGAATTTTTTAATCTCGAAGCACCATGTGGAGCAAGTTTTCCATTTGCCTATGTGTTGAAGTGGAATGCATGAAGTGCAATTTTCTCTTTCGAAATTTGCCCAGGACTAGTACCCATTTTGTTTTATCATAACCAATTTTAGAGTTGGAGAAATACATTCATTCCCTAAATTATCTAGCCTCAAGGGTGCTAATTTCTTTACACACCTCCATGGGAATATTGTCAAAAAAATTTGCTACCGACTCCCAACCAAATAGACATTTCTGCGTGGAGGAATCCATTCCCTAAATTATCTAGCCTCGAGGATGCTAATTTCTTTACGCACCTCCATGGGAATATCGTCAAAAAAAAATTCTACCGACTCCCAACCAAATAGACTTTTCTGTGTGGAGGAAGATGCCCCTAGTCTACCATCCCTTCAACTTATCAAACACTAACTTGAAGCCATGTTAGACCCGTACCTACAAGTAGTCTTGAGAAAAATTCTAGATAACCCACAAAACCAAACAAAATGTTCGACTAAGAGAGATATAGTGTTTATAGGACCAAATATGCAATGCATTTTGATAGAGGGTTTAAGGTGTGCTGCTAGGGATACAACAGGGATATTGTCAAGGAACCCCCATAAAACTAGCTGCAAATTTGAGCAATTATCAGAATCGTTGTCGGACAGGGAAAATAGATATGTTAACCTATATGAATTCAGTAATGTGCAACAAAAAGTTCCATTATAATCAAAATTAAAACCAGATAGAGAAAGATTCATGGCACCATACTCCCACAACTAAAATTGGACATTTAGAAGATATACCAGAGGGTTCATTAGATTTAGGGTCGACCAGAGAGAGCGCCACCACCAGCTCAAACACTAGACCTGTCGAAGAATTATGGAAGAAACAAACAAAGAACATTGATTAACTACACCTGACCCCGTAAAACCCATTGTTAATTGGTATGTTTGAATAACCTTATGGCCACATGACCAACTCAGACATGACCCAGAGAAAACTACGACCACACAACTAGTTTTAGGCTTCATGATCCATAGTGAAGGCGTTAGAAATACTTGCAAATACATACAGACTAACCCTCAACCATTTAAACACAACGACACTAGAGCATATGGGATGTTAAGTGATCTGAATCGAATAAGAAAGATAACAAGGAAAAAATAGAGGCATAGCTCCAACATATAACCTACACGTGTAGAGACTATCATTGACCACCCTGAAAAATATTCAGTTGTTTGCCACCCTGAGGTACCATTCAGACCGTTATATAAGCAGACATGCTCTATACTGCCTTTACCAAGTAAAGACATGGGTTGAGGCAATGTCCCAGACAAATGCCAGGTGGGATGTTTCACTCATCGTTCTGCCATCCCAAGGAGTCACCCTCATCATGGGAGGATCATTAATATCACGCAATTGACTATTAGCAAGGATCAAGAGAAAATCCAAACCTGCTAATGTTTACACCTCCATTCCTGCTCGGGAGGAGAAGAAGGAATGTCTCAATTGGTTAATGCTTCCAGCTTCGCTCACGCTCGCCAATGGGAAATTAATGTTAGGACCCCACCATTCTACAGAGGCATCACATATCACAAAATTGCACCACGCGTTGGACATCAAACACCAAGTGGAGGCAATGGGTCATTCTCCGAGATACAACCCACTCAGTTTTGATGAAGTAACCTAACAAATTTCCCAAATATTCTAAGATAGTTGGATGTGTCAGATGGATGGGAAAATTGAGAAACCTCACCCGTATTGGAGTTGTCAAATTTTACATAGATAGAGGATTAAAATCTGAAAACCAGGGTTGAAGGGAGAGACCATATCGACCCCAAAACTAGGTTCCCTAATAAAAAACCTTCTATCAGTCTTTTAACTTGTGAAAAACAACACAAATTATTTTGAGCAAAAACTATACCACAATATCCGGAGACCAATTCTGGTGAACCCACTCCTTGAGAGCCGATGATGAAGGCCAAAAACCATTGAAATGACAAATAATCACATTTTGTTCATAATTTGTAGCTATGAAACTACATCTCATATTTTTCACGTCAAGAGATGAGGTTTTAGCTAACTGCTCCACCACAAATGTAAATCTAGAGAGATCTTTAGGGTTTGGCAAAGGAAGCCCTAATTTTGGAACATCTTTAAACGATCTTGGTGTGGCTCAGGTGGATGTGCCTCCCTCTTTGGCTCCACCTCTAATTATTTCTATTGTGTATATCATGACATCCTTGGTAATGCCATATTCGCTGAGGGGCTTCTGATCCCGAAGTTGTCGCCCTTCATGAATGAGACAAAAACATTCATGAGGAATGTGCATCTTCTCATGTAATCTTTTCACAAGCGAGAAACAAATATCTAAGTTCAAAACATGCGAATAAAAGGATTCCTCTAAGGTTGGTTTCACCAAGATAAAGAAAGACTCTAGATCTAAGCTTTATATCACTGCAAACCCTGCATTTCCAAACATTCCAGCACCAACCATTATTGAAACCCTGATATCTATCGACATAAATACAATAAATAAATTTAAAATAAATACTAATATTTATTAAGTTATTGAATCAAGTAGTTGGTTTGAATAAAAAAAAAACAAATAAAATAATCAAATTTATAACGTATAACCTCAAAATCCAAAAGTGTTTTATACCGTATAACCTCAAAATTAAAAGCAACACACCCTATCCTATTCTCCTTATAGAAGTGGGTCTTTCCCCTATCGAGAGCCTAGCTATGACTAGGCTTCTATTGTACAAGCACAAACTCAATAACATAGGAGACCATAGACTTCCTAAGCTAGCTTTAAATTCCAGCCAAAACCACCTAAGGCTCAAACGAGGTTGGTATAAAGACAACAGGGCCTGGTTAAATCATTGGGAGATTGACGAGAATGTTGCATTGCAAAACATTAACAACATTAAAAATATTGTTACTTCTAAGTTCAAAGAAAAAATGTGGTGTGAGAAAGATTTAGCAACTAAAAGAAAATTAAGATATTATAAGGAGGTCATCAACCCCACCCTAGAAGATCAAAAGTATCTCTCTGTTTTATGTAGCTCAAAGAAGAAAATTAATATAGCCAAGATTAGAATGAACTCTCATGAGCTCCATAGTGAAACGGGTCATTGGGCAGTTCCTAAAATACCATGCATGGAAATGTTATGCCATCTCTGTGAGAATATGAACATCAAGGATGAAAATCACTTCCTCTTAAAGTGCCCTGTGTACAACCACATTAGATCTCAGTTTCAAAATATTTGTTGCAATACTGACCTTCCTAGCCTTTTACGTTGTCAAAATTACAGTGAGCTCGGGAGGCTTCTCTCCAAACTTTTTGAGCATAGGAATAAAATCTTAAATCAAACTAAATAATTCGTTTCTTTAGGTGTGATAGACCAAAGTTTGGTCTCAGTGAACGTTAACTACCACCATCATCATCATCATAATAAATATGGATAATAATTATAAAAATATTTGATTAAATAATTTGTTAAATCAAAGTTAAAAAATAAATATAAAACATAAAAAATTGATTATTTATTATTTATATATATTTTGTAAAACATTCTATAAATTAATTATTGAACACTTTTTTTCATTTATGAATATGAATAGTATAAAATACAAATATGTGAGTACAAACTTTTTAATATCGATATACATTAATGTCAGGTTCCTAAGACAGTTCCAATATCAGTATAAAATTAACAAACATAGAATCCATCTTAACCATTGTTATAATAAACTCTTTTAGTATGCAAGACTGAAAAAACAAGATGCACCCAAGATATTATATATATATATATAATATTATATATATATATATATATATATATATAAACTTCTTTTAGTGTGCAAGGCTGGAAAAAAATTGCTCTCTCCTCTCTCTCTCCCTCTCTCTCGCTCTCTCTCTCTCTATATCATAAATAAATAAAAATTGTTGAGCCAATGCTCTACAATCTAGTATGAGGGAGATGCTTTCCCTTAATGTAAAATTAGAAAAAAATAATAATACACACATTAACAAATTAAAATAGGAGTAGTCTATGGAGGCGGAGGAATTGCCCGGACGACCAAAAGTGGTTGAAATCCGAACAAAAATATTTCAAAAAAATCTTGTAGAGGGAGATATATAATATTAACATGAGGGAGATATATAATATTTCACTACTTAATATGGAGTTGATATGCAATTTTTATTATTATTATTATTGATATTATATGATGTGTAATTCATTCTATGTTTAGTTGATATGTAATATTTAAATAAAAAAAATATATTAATAACAAAAATATATTTTATGTGAATTATAAATAAAATATTTCAATATCTATTAAATACATAATTTATTAGAAAAAAAATTAAAGCAATTAATTATTTTCCTTAATTTGATAACATTAAAAAGCATTAAAAAAAAAAAAAGACTCTATGTGGTTATAAATCGACCTAGATCCATCTTAACTCTAAATCTACCAAAAATAGAGAGAGATCAAATCTCTTTTCACTTTAAAAGATGTTTGCACCTTAAGAGATTTGATCCCTCTGAGAGCTTGGTAGATTATGTTGAGATTGCAACAAGATGATGGAGCTTAGTGAAAAGAGTCGCCTTCACTAAGTGGGCCCGCAGGCTATTTTTGGCGCAAGTCTATTTTTAGACTATGTCTATTTTTAGACATATGGATCATGTCTATGGATTGCAGTTTGTTGTTTATGGATGACTGATCAAGTTGGAAAAATAGATGGACTTCTATTTTTGATGAAGTGTGAGTGATCACAGTGTGAGTGATCAAGTCTATTTTTAGACTGGCTGTCAAAAATAGAAAAGTCAAATATTATTATCTCACAATAATATTTGGACTATAAACTT
>APFE030131669.1:11953-31631 GCA_000404065.3 Pinus taeda | reverse complement strand
ATTTTTATATATTTTATTTTTATTTTTATTTTCATTTTTTTATGACATTGACCAATCCTCCTTATAATGTTTAACTTTCAAAAATAAATATTTAAAATAATTTTCAAACATTTGATTGGACCATACCTTGAAGGTCTTATTGCAACTTTTCAACAAGATAATTCCATGTTGATAATTGCTTCATATTTTATGTCATAATTTATGAATATGGTTGCAACATTCATGCATATGGTTGAAATATTCATGCATTATTTTTAGATATTTGTGTAGTGGTTTTGTATTCTTAAGCTTTGAAGGAAGTAAATAACACATTTACCATAGCTACTTGCCACCATAATTAAAGAAAGTCTTTTTCATAAAAAATGGATAGGAATAAGATGAAGATAAATATATTTACTGGAGTTGCTTCTCACTATTATTTATGTTTTCTTCATGTTGTAGAATAATTGTAAATGTGTAGACCTACTAGTGGTTACTACCCACCAAAATTTATTCCAATCCATGTGCCTAAGCAAGCAATTAATTTATCCACTTTACATCTCAATTTATTAGTTCCCCTAAAGCAAGACTACCACCCACCAAAAATTCTTCAAGTCCATGTGCCTAAGCAAACAATTAATTTATCCACTTCACATCTCAATTTATTAGTTCCTCCTAAAGCAAGACTATATGATTCCATTGGACTAAGCTGCCATGAACACTTGTTTCTTTAATAGGTTCTTTCTAATTTAAGGTATGAGGGACATTTGTAATTCCTTCAATGTTTAATATGGAGTTGATACGCAACATTTAAAAAAAAATTAATAACATAAATATTTAATAGTCTAACTAATAGGCTAAATGACCCTCTTCCTCACACTTTATACTAATAGAGAAAATTACTCTTTTTCTAGTCAATTTTGTGGAAAATCCGGTAGAGATTTTTTAGGAATTATAATTTTAAATTGTTTAATATGAAAAGTTCTAGTTCCTCAGGAGTTTTTTAGGGTGCTGAATTTATTTATGCATCCACAAGTGCATTTTAAATAACAAGAAATCACAATTTTGCTATAAATTGTATTTGGAAGAAAAACCATTTCATCTATTAGTTAGACTACACTTATGTGTGTGTGTGTTTGTATGTAACATTTAAAAAAAATATTAATAACAAATATATATGTGTGTGTGAGGGGGTTCATGGACCCTGGAGATCGGTATGTCCACAAAATATTTGTACTAGGTAGATCCACCCGAAGGGATCACTTCCTAATGACTCAACCACAGAAGCTGACTCGAAGATTGTTAAGAGAATCGAACCCGTGACCTCTCAATAACAAAGCTGCTTTAACAACGAGGACTCGACCAATTAATAAAACCCTCAAAGTTTATTTTCTATGCAGTTCATAGACTTCAGAGATCGGTGAGCTCTATGTCCACGACATATTTGTACAAGATAGATCCACCAAAAGTGATCACTTCCTGTGGACTCAACCATAGAGCCTAACCCCGACACTATCAAGAGAATTGAACCTGTGACCTCTCAATAGCAAAGGTCCTTTAACAATCAGAACTCAACCAATTAAGCTATATATATATATATATATGGGGAGATAGACTATATCCTATTGATATACATGCTTTCTACTTCTAAATAAGAGGGAACATGTATCAAGATTTTGATATGGAGAATGTGAATTATAAATAAAATATATGTATATAATATGTAATACAAGTGGATTTTTTTTTTAATAGCTAAGACATTTTATTATTGTTTTGCTCAAAATCAACATAGATCCCTCCAGATTTTCTAAAATGAGAATGGTCAAATCTATTGAGGTGAAAACATTTCTTCAAGTTCTGCACTCAAAAATATATTTGGATCTTGAGAGTTTTGATCTCTTTCCAAGCTTGGTAGATCTGGAGTTAAGATGAATCTATCCTGGTATATACATAGTTGAGATTGAAATGTTTTACCTAATATAAATGCTAGAATATTTAATTTATGAACGACATTGTGAACATAGCTTTTCTTTTTGTTATTAATATATTTTTTAATATAGACCCAATATTACTTAATCATATTTATTGTTTTTTTTCGGTAATGAACATTGAATTTTTCTATTCTCAATAATATATTTTAAATGCCACATATGAATTATAATTAGGAATTAAATGAATTAAACAACTTTATATAATATCTTTTAAATCCCACATATTACTTTTTATTAGGAATTAAATGAAACATCTTTTTTGTTACTCTTATTAAGAAGCAATTGGAATTTTTTACTTTCAATTGCTTTTATTATTATGTCCATACATATATATGATTTTTATAATGGATATATTTTTTGTGTTTTTTTTTTACTTTTCATTACTTTATCTCTTTTTAAAGTTGACATAAAGTCATGTTATTTCACATGGACGTTGAAATCTTTTATTTATGGCCGAGAGGAAGTGTGAGTATGATTATAATACTGTTAAAAACTATCCAAACATGTATACTAATTTTTCTTTGTTATTATAGTTGACATTGTTTTTATTTATTTATTTATAAAATATTCTATTTTTATTTTAAAAGAGACACCTGCCAAAATCTAGGTTGAGCAGTGAAGGAATTATACTAGGTCGTAGAATGGACCTTTTGGGGGCAATAACCAATTGAACAAGCATAGTGGAAATTTGTATTTTTTATTACAGTCTACATTGTTTTTCTTTTTTACTAGCTGAATAAAAAATTGGGCCAGTCTCATATTTGCTTGACACAAGTCGATTTTGACAACTACCACTATAACTCTTAGGTGAAACAACATAATACTGTTAAAAACTATCCAAACATGTATATTAATTTTCTTTGTTATTATAGTTGACATTGTTTTTATTTATTTATTTACAAAATATTTTATCTTTATTTTAAAAGAAACACGTGTCAAAATCTAGGTTGATCAGTGAAGGAATTATATTAGGTTGTAGAATGGACCTTTTGGGGGCCATAACCAATTGAACAAGCACAGTGGAAATTTGTAATAAAAAATTGGGCCAGTCTCATATTTTCTTGACACAAGTCGATTCTGACCACTACCACTATAACTCTTAGGTGAAACAACCATCCCACCCCCATCATGGGGACCACAGGTAAAATCTAGGGATTTGAACCTAGAATGTCATGGTACATAATACTTCAATTTCATGGCCATGTCGACTTGAGATGCCCTCAAGGGGCTAGTCTACATTTTTTTTATTTAGAAAACATTTTATTTTTATTTTAAAAAATACACATGTCAACTCGTGGTCCCTCGGTATTTGAAATTGTAACCTCTTACCAGGAAGCACATGCTCTTAACCATTATAAATATATTATATTAGATATATTATTTATAGTTTCATTTTAAATATTAATAATGTCATAAAGTAAAAAGGTAATGGCCTTCGTTTTAATTTATAAATTATGTGATGTGGATGTTTTTTTTGTGAAGTAAATGATTTGTATTACCTTTAAACCAAGAATTGCATTCTATGTCCTTGAATTATGACATAGTTGGTCAATGGGAAAGGCGAACCATATCGAAAATTTTAATATTTTCAAAAGGGTGGAAGACAGGAGCGTGCGTATAGAATTAAAACCAAAAATACATATGCTAAACACAAGGGCTCCTATTCCCTTACAAGACTAAGAAGTATAGGACTAAAATATGAAAATTAAGAACATGAGACCAATATTCAAATTAAGAGGAATTATTTGAATCTTTGGCTTCAATAGGTATGGGCTCCTTATTATTGCTCGAAGAGTAACCACAATAAAGAGGAATGCCCATATGTTTCTCAATGTGCCCTAACCAATGATCCAATGCCATCATTTGTCACTGCATGTGATCCAAAGAGAGGAGGATGCCCTCTCTCTTTTCGTTTCTGTCCACCAAGACCTTGCCAAGAACGAACTTGAGGTGCTAGTAAATGTCCATCATTTACATGTTTTGATTATGCCTTCCCCATGTGTGCTCAACATTAGAAACCCAATCCACAACTTCTATTAGTACTTCTGTGCATGTGAGGATACAAATTTGATTATCCAATTCTCATTCCACCTGAGCAGGCTCCTCTTGGATAGGTTAAGGAGTGAGCACCTAAAATCATACAACCAAACTTTACACCCTTGCGCTTGAGTGCACCGTCATTTCCCTCATTCCTTGTAGTAAGTTTCCCCACGGTGAACCCAAGCTATTTGACATGGCATACTATCTGTGTTGAGTAAGAGATAGGCCCAAGTGAGTCAAAGGTTCCCCAAGGTTTGATATGGAATTAAGAGAGAAAAGTATGCTTATGAGGGACACAACCCCCATGGGGATACCTATCAGATAAAATAAGTCAAGAAACCTTCTTTGTATAACATATAATGGTAGACTTGAGATGGGGAAGAGATTGATAAATTCCAAATCCCTCACTTGGGCCAGTAAAATCAGCTAACACCAGACCAATGATTATGAGAAAACTAAGAACTTGCATGGAAATAGTAAATTCGAACCTAAATTGTTGGATGTCGAAACTATTTGCAAGAAGAATATTAAACCCCTATTGATGAGACTTCCAGTGTGGAGTATGATTGGATGATCTTTTTCCAAGGCTCAATTAGGCCTTGAGAGTGATCCATAGCCATTTTCCAAAAATGACAGAGGCCATGAGGATGAAAGACACAACCATCTCTTATTGGTTTTCCTAGCAAGACCGCCCTAGACTGGTGTTTGAACAAATGGGAGACTATAATAGAAATATCTCAACCTACTTTAGGAGTATCAACATCGCCTCCATGAGGGGATAAATAAGGTGCTTCTTCCATAAGTGAATTGTCGGAGTCTTGAACCCATACACATGGTTTAAAAAACAAATTGAACAAAATGTTGTTGAGCTAGTGGTGCTTAACAAAATTTTGAGCTACGAGCTATTATAATCATCCTTCACTCGGAGGGCATAATACCCTAGATAACAGTGAAAATCCATCTTTTTGTCCTAGAATTCATTGAATAACTAGGGATGCGAGTGAAGTGATGCATGGTACTAAATGTGGGGCAATGGAATGGAAGGCTCCCCTATACCTTTTGCTTGCAAAACATAAAAAACTATTATGGGGGTGTGCTACCATGTCCCTTAGGAATTTGACCTAGCGGGACGGTGGAAAATATCAATTTTGTCTTATTTTGTATTTACACTTAGGAAAAGTGGGTTATGGAGCCCCATTTGAGTTTTGGAGCAAAGGAAAGGCCCAACTTAGGAGAAAAGGCATAAAATCAAAATGTTAGTGGAATGTGTGGACCACTCATGGAGAAATACGACCCCCCATTGGAAATAAGCACTCCTTTGAGGGAAAAAATGGGGAGTTCGATGGGTGGGCCCAACATGGGAAATTGGGAGGCACAATGACAAAAGAAGGAGGCACTCATTTTGGGCATTTTTTATCATTTGAGCGTTCACCTAGACTAGCACACTTGAGTTGGAGGCCAAGTCTACATGTGTTGTTGAGCACAAGAGATTTTCAGGTGAGAATCTCACCCCTTTCTTTGGTGGACTTCGAGTGCTAGCCCTAAGACGGAATTCCCATAATTTTCAGATCGGTCAAGGAGCATTGTAGTGGGAGTGTGGAGAAGTTTTAGCAGTGACTCCACAACTCGTTTTCTTGCCACACATGGGACTCAAGGAGAGAAAGAATTTTGGGCTAAGATTTAAGGGGGAGTTCGGGAAGGATTTGTGCTAAAGATTTCAGCCATTTTGGGGACACTCAATAGCAAAATTTACAGGTGGGTCGAAATACCCAACAGCAAGAGGAGCTAGGGGAAATTGTGCCAAAATTCAACATTTGGTCAATTCCTTGGTGGGTTATTGGAGGATATCTCAAGGTTAATTTCCTAGAATTTTCTGAGCATTGGAGGAGGCCCTAGCAACCATTCCTTGTAGCCAGTAGTTCAATTTTCTAGGGAGATCAACACAAAGCCATAGAGAGATCAACCAACAACATTTAAGGACTTGTCTTCATCACTTGGGCTTTGCTAGCTTGCCTTGAGCAAGCCCAGGTGCACAGTTTCTAAACACCAGATTGTAACCCCATGATTTTATAATAAAATGGCTTAGAATAACGCAATTTTTGGCTCAATATATGGTGTCTAATTTGTGTGTGAATCTCATGTGTGTTTTTGCTATGTTTTCTTTGTTTATCATTGTATATTTCCATTAGGAATATTACAGTGGTATCATAGCTCATATTCTTGGCTCAGCCTGTGGAAACAACATCGGTCTATGACACCAGAAGACCAACAAAACATGACTTACCGGTGATTGAGGTATAGGAGCAGAGTGAGTTAACTATAAATTACCCCATATCCAGTGATACTTGATCCGGAAGGCCAAACATGGGAGATAATGAGGGAGACAAAATGAGTAAAGAGAAGGAGTTTTCCCAACGCCTTCTCAAGGTCGTTCAGGATTTGTCTAAGGGTATTAAGGAGTTGAGGCAGCGAACTTGCAACAACAACAAGGGCAAAGGGATTCAAGTGGAATTGCAATTTGGCTAGGGCTCTAACATTTCGCATCACCGTGGAATTCATGGATCAATGCACCCTTCATTCCCAATACACCATTCGTGCCCACTATCCCCACATTTCTAACATTCAGTGCTGGAGGGCCACAAGGGTAAAAGGAGATGCCCATTGGGGACTATTTTGTGGAGCATCAGTCCTATGGGCCCAACTTTAGAGAGGCCATTACCTTCAAATAAATTTTTTAGTTGAAGGGTAATAACAAGGGAAAAGGGCAAGGTGGAGGAAGCTACATGCATGGAATCGATTTGCAATGCACCATGGGGAGAATATTCCTACCGACTTTCGATGTTCGTCCAAGAGTTCAGCGAAAGCATGGGTTTAGAAGTTAGATGTCTACTTCAAAGTCAATGATATTACGGAGGGGGAGGTAATTAAGATTTCCATGTTTCATTTAGAGGGAGAATCCCACAAATGGTGGTTCCATGGGTTAACCACGAGGGGGCATGCAAGGATTACAATCTATGAGGATTTCACTAGGAGGGTGTTGGAGTGTTTTGAGAGGAGAGACCCAGAGGAGCATTTTCGGGAGTTGACAAGGATTAAGCAGACGGGGAGTGTTGAGGCCTACATATCTAAGTTTCTAAGGTTGTCAATGATGGTGCCTGACTTATCAGAGGCCAGGAGGGTTTTCATGTTTGTAGAGGGGCTAACAAAGCCACTAAGGGGATTGGTGAAGTCCAATAGGCCCACCACATTGCAGGATACAGTTGAGAGAGGATGAGACTTGCAGGATGCTCTACCCAGGACCAAAGCACCAGTACCACCCAAATAGGGGTTCTTGCAAAGGGGGAGAGACACTAGGGCTCCACCACTGAAAGCCAACCAGGGGTGAGGAAAGTTAGATGAGGAGACCCAAAGATATATCTAAAGGAGGAAGCTATGCTTCACTTGTCAGGAACCGTGGGAACTAGGCCATAGAAGCATAACACGCAAGGCCCACTACATTGAGGTCCACTTTGACAATGACCAGGAGGATGATTTAGAGTTGGAGGTAGGTGGAGATGACATCATGGCACACGTGGAGAGGGGACCACCACCACCACCACCACCTGAGGGAGCCTCTTTCAAACCATCAGTAGGGGTCCTTGTGTTCTTACGTGGGGTACCTAAGTTTTTGAATTTGAGGATCAGAGGCACTGTGCAGGGTAATGTGTCTTAGTTTTGGTGGACAGTGGGGCCACCCACAACTTCATTTATGTACATATGGTGCAGAGGAGAGGGATCACGGCCAAGGGGTTCGAGGGGATCACATTATGTTCTCACTCTTACAGTGACCATGGGAAACTATTCAGTAATAGATCATTTCTTCATGGTGGATGTACCAAACACCAATGTGGTGATGGGTGTATAGCGTCTCTATTCTCTTGGTTGGGTCACTATTGATTGGAGGAAGTTGGAGATGGAGTATATAGGGCCAAATGGCAACTTGGTTGTCCTTAGGGGCATGCACTCTAACCCACCATAAATTGTTTCCACACAAAGGATAGAGGCTAACCTAAGGCATGGTGACATTGAGTGGGCAGTGGAGTTAAGGATTTTTTAGGCTGGGGGTTAGCCCATGCCACCACACACTTATGTACAGGCTATCTTAGATAGGTAACCGGTAGTGTTTGGAGACATACTACTAGGGTAGCCACCTGATCAAGGATTTAAGCACACAGTTGAGTTAGAGCCAAGGGTACAAGTTGTGATTACCTCCCCGTACAAACATCCCAAGGCTTACAGGGATGAAATTGAGAGGGCCATTCATGAGTTGATGGGTGAGCTGAGAGGGGCTAAGTTCTTATCCAAGATTGACTTGCATTCGAGGTAGACCTAGATTAGAGTGAGGGATCAGGACGTCCCTAAGACAACTTTCAGGTGTCACTATGGGCAATTCGAGGTCTTGGTTATGCCCTTTGGGCTAACCAACACACCTGCTACTTTCTAGTCCTGCATGAACCACACGTTTCGTGGGAAGTTACAGAAATTCGTGTTGGTGTTCTTCGATGATATTTTGATCTATAGCAAGACCTGGGAGGAGTAATTGCAACACTTGGAAATAATGTTGTGTATTTTGGAGGAGCATCAGTTTTACGCCAAGTTGTACAAGTATGAGTTTAGATTGATGAAGATTATCTATTTGGGGCATATCATTGGGAAGGATGGCATGAGAGTGCATGAGGAGAAGATCAACCCATCTGGGACTGGCTAGTGCCCTAGAATGTGACAGAGCTGAGGGGTTTCATGGGTATCTGTACCTACTACAGAAAGTTTGTGAAGGGCTTCTCTCAGTTAGAAACTCCCCTCACTATTTTGACAAAGAAGAGGGCATTTAAGTGGACATATGAGGCACAAGAGGCTTTTGAGCCCCTCAAACAAGTTATGAGTAGTTTTCCGATGTTGGCACTTCTAGATTTGTCACAACCCTTTGTACTTGAGTGTGATTCATCAAGGGAGGGCATATGAGTAGTCTTGATGCATGGGGGAAACCCGATAGCTTTTGAGAGTTGAAAGCTACTACCCCATGAGAGGTTGTACTCCATTTATGACAAAGAGATGATAATGATCATGCATACACTAGCCAAGTTCATGCAGTACTTGGCGGGAAACGGGTTCCGGGTGAAGACAAACCACAATAGCCTCATATTCTTCTTGGAGTAGAAGTAGCTACAAGAGAGGCAATATAAGTGGGTGAGAAAGTTGCAGGAATATGAATTTGACATTGAGTATGTCAAGGGTAAACACAATGTAGTAGCTGATGCATTGTAGAGGAGGTCGACCACCATCTCATCGATGAGAATCACACCAGATTAGAGGGTTTAGTTGCTAGTGGAGTATTCCAAGGACTAATTAGCATGTGAGGTCCTTGATGGTGTAGTGACATATGACCCGTATAGGGTGATGAATGAGGTGATTTACTTTCAGGACTAGATTTATTCATTGCCCAACTCCCAGTTGAGGGACAAGATCATGCAGGTTTCGCATGATTCACCATTATTAGGGCATCAAGGGTTTACCAAGACATACAAGACTATGAGGGAGCACTTTGCATGGAGGGGTCTTAACGATGATGTTCTAAGGCACGTCTGGGAGTGTGATATGTGCCAAAGGAACAAGGGAGGTAGACACACCCTACTGGGTTTCTACAACCTCTTCCTATCCCTCAGAGGAAACGGGAGAGCATCTTGATGGATTTTATTATTGGGTTTCCTATAGTCTAGGGCAAGGACTGCATATATGTGGTGGTAGATAAATTGATGAAATTTTCCCACTTATTCTCTATTTCAGCCCGATCCTCTTCATCACAGGTGGCTGAACTGTTTTTCACGAAGGTGTTTCGGCTTCATGATATTCCCAAGACCATTGTTAGTGATCAAGATAATAGGTTCATGGGGGGATTTTGGCAGGGATTGTTTCGACTGGTGGGCACGGAGCTCACCTCGAGTACTAGTTACCACCCCTAGACTAATGGGCAGACAAAGATTGTAAACAAATGGCTGGAGGGCTACCTACGCAACTATGTGACGGGCCATTAATGTGCATGGATATGGTGGTTACATTTGGGCGAATACTCCTACAACATAAAGCACCACATGTCCATAGGTATGTCCCCGTTCAGATATTTGTATGGTTATGATGCATTATCTTTTGTTGATGTGATGTTTGGAGATAGAAAGGCCACTAGGGTCAAGGATTAGATTCATGAGAACCAATATATTTTGCGAGCTCTCAAAGATAACCTACATATTGCACAAAACCAACAAAACTCTATGCAGAAAAGGGACGAATAGAAAAGGAGTTTGAGGTTGGGGATTTGGTCTTCCTAAGACTTCAACCATATAGACAATCGACACTCAAACAGAATGGGGCCAAGAAGCTCAAGCCGTGCTTTATAGGTTGTATAAAGTCACTGGGAGAGTTGGGGAGGTGGCATATGAGCTGGAGCTACCCCCAGGGAGCCGAGTTCACAACATTTTCCATGTGTCTTTCCTGAAAAAGGCACTGGGTCAACATGTGACAATAACTACAGAGTTACCACCCATGGATGATGAGGGGAATTTGGTTCTAGAGCTAGAGGCTATTCTGGACACCTGTGAGAGACACTTGTGGAACATGGTCATCAAGGATTTTTTATCAGGTGGAGGAATCGACTTGATGAGGATGCCACTTGGGAGGGAGAGCAAATACTTCAGCATCCTTCATTGCAGTTGCTTGAGGATAAGCAACATTTTTGCGAGGAGGACAATGATATTCCCACTTAGCAATATTTCTAAGGGGAAATATCAATTTTGCCAATTTTGTCTTATGTTGCATTTACACTTAGGAAAAGTGGGTTATGGATCCCCACTTGAGTTTTGGAGCTAAGGAAAGGCCCAACTTAGGAGAAAAGGCTGAAAATCGAAATGTTAGTGGAAGGTGGGGACCACTTATGGAGAAATATGACCTCCCCTTGGAAATACACACTCCTTGGAGGGAAAACAATGGGGAGTTCAATGGATGGGCCCCACATGGGAAATTGGGATGCACAATGACAACAAAAGGAGGAGGCACTCATTTTGAGCATTCTTATCATTTGAGCATTCACTTAGACTAGCACGCTTGAGTTGGAGGCCAAGTCTGCATGTGATGTTGAGCACAAGAGACTTTTAGGCGAGAATCTCAGCCCTTGCTTCAGTGGAGTTTGAGTGCGAGCCCTAGGAGGGAATTCCCATCATTTTCATATCGATACAGGAGCATTACAGTGGGAGTGTGGAGAAGATTCAGTAGTGACTACACAACTCTTTTCCATGCCACACGTGGGACTCAAGGAGAGAAGGAATTTTGGGTTGAGATTTGTGGGGGAGTTCGGGTAGGATTTTTGCTAAATATTTTAGCCATTTCAGGGACACTAAGCAGCAAAATTTACAAGTGAGTCGAAATACCCAACAGTTGGAGGAGTTGGGGAAATTGGACCGTAATTCCAAGGTCAACATTTGGCCTTCGTGGGTTATTGGAGGAGAGCCCAGGGTTAATTTCCCAAAATTTATAAGATCGGAGGAGGCCCTAGTAGCCATTTCTCGTAGTTAGTAGTTCAATTTTCTAGGGAGATCAATGTAGAGCCATAGAGAGATCAACCAATAGTATTTAGGGACTTGTCTTCATCCCTTGAGCTTTGCTAGCTTGCCTTGAGCAAGCCCAGGTGCACAGTTTCTAAACACCAGATTGTAACCCCATGATTATATAATAAAATGGCTCAGAAAAACACAATTTTTTGGCTCAATATATGGTGTCTAATTCGTGTGTGAATTTCATGTGTGTTTTTGCTATGTTTTCTTTGTTTATCATTGTATATTTCCATTAGAAATATTACACGTAAGAAAACATGTTAACGACTTAATACCTGGAGACATATGGTAGGAGCGAAAGCATACCCCCTTACAAATCACCAATGGGTCATTCTAGGTGGAGCGATTTTCATGGTGATGAGTTACCCTACATTCATGGATAGTAGTGAGTGATGAATCTCCCCACTGCTAGCTTACATCTAAGTTACGATAGGTTTTCCCATTGTGTAAAAATAACTAAAAAAATATGTATTTAATTTAAACTTAAATATGTTTATTAAGGGTAATTTTATTGGTTGGGTCTAACTATATTAATATCACTTATTTCTATTCAAATCCTAGTTAATTTGCTCAGATGGTTTGTGAGCTGATTTATATTGGTAAACACAATTTTGGTGATGCCCATAATAATGTGAGCGTAGAGGATAACAACTATTCCTCTCAATCACCCAATAATTAATATATAATATATATATATATATATATATATATATTATAATATATATATATAATATATATATATATATATATATAATATATCTATATCTATAATATAAATATATATATATACTTATATTTTGAAAATTTAAAATTTAATAAAAAGACAAGTTTAAAATAATATAATTTGAATGCATTTTAGGATTTTTATGTTAATTATGCCCTATAGGCATGCCTATTTCAAAATTAGCCTTCTCGAATTTTAATTTAATTATCAATAATTATTAGGTTTATGGTGAAGATTTAACCTCCATGAAATATATTTGAATATTCATATTAGTATACACTAATGAAGGATTAAGATTTATCTCCAAGTTGGTTGTGCTCTTTTAATTCATTTATCTCAACTTAATTAATTAAGAAAATTTTCATATCAACACACATTGGGGGCCTAGTCTAACTTTTGGACTAAATGACCATTTTCCGAAGGTTTTTTTTATTATTTTTAACAAAAAATTGGTAGAGATTTTCAAAAGCTTGAGTTTAATTGGTTTACTCTATAGAATTCCAGTGGCCCAAATGTTTTTCAAGTGCTGAATCCATTTATGCATTCAAAAATGTATTTTAAACAACAAAAAACCACATTCTCGCTTAAAATTTTATTTGCCATGAAAAAGACTATTTCGTCTATAAATTAGACTATGCCCATATTGAGCATGTAGTATTGATAATCCATTGTATTGGCCCATGATATTGTAACAACAACTATTTACAAATTAAGAATTTTCATGGTTAAGTGAGGGTAAATCTCTATGATAAAGAATATTGTTTTAATCATATATTAATTCCTTTTATAGTTGGAATAGATTCTTCTAAATCTACGATTTATCTTTTTAATATACACAAATACTCAAATCACTTCCATCACCAATTAAACTACAACCATAAAACTTATAAAAATATAAAATTATTATACTTTTGAATTTTAATTTTATCAACCAAATACTAACTTTTTATTCAATTTTAATTTACATTATTTATTAAATACAAATCATTTTTATTTCAAAACTAAATTTAATATTTACCTTTGCATTATCTAAACCTTATAAAATCATAAATAATATAATATTTCAATGCTATTTATATTTAAATCTTACACTTAAATACTCTTCACTCCCACATCATACACATTCATACAAATTTTCCTTCATCTATTTTTTAACATGTGATTTTTCACAATCAAAAGTCTTTATATTTGAATTTTACATTGGAATACTTTTCACTCCTACATCATATATATTGATATGCATTTTCCTTTTAGGTTTTAAATATATGTTATTTTTCACAATTTAATGGAACAATAAAATAATTATACAAAATTAAACCATCTTTTGAACCACCTTCTCACAAAATTAAACAAAACAAAATTTTCACGTAATTATACGTTCTCCTTCCCAACGAAATATATATATAAATATTTCTCATTGAATTTTTTGTGAACACGCCTATGTTTTTCAAATAGAAAATAAAGATCCCCCATCGGGGTAATTTTGGCAGTGTATAGAGTAATTAATATAAGGTAGACGTGAAGGAGGTAATAATAAGTAAGAGCAGTAGGAGCATTAGGAAGAATCGCATCTCAAGGCGGATCCATGATGGATTGGTGATGGAGGGAGGCGGAGATGACAGATTGTCAGAAAACATAAACGAGTATGATAGTACGAAGGAGGTGCGAAGGGACGTAGACGGTGAAAGAGCTAACAGATGGCAAGGCGAGCAAACAAAGACAGCAAGAGGAAACCGGAAGGGGCGAAATAATAAAGAAGGAGAGCGGCACAAAGGAAGACAAAGACGAAGGGAAGAGCGTGAGAATTGGAAAAGAGGAAGGGTGGTGAGGGATCGAGCCAGGTATAAGGGAAGACAGCGAAACCAGAAAATTAAGATAACCAGAGCAGAAACTAAGGGAAGAATGGCGACCAGAAGGAGAGCGAGGAATGAGGAGAATGAAGCCACCTGGGAACGAAGCAATTGGGATAAAAAAGGAAAAGGAATGGCGAAAGAAGAGATGGCCGAAGAAACCTCATTGGTTCAGGATGATTCAGACGCGGATCTAGAGATGTATGATTCGGACAAGGAAAAAGGAGAGCAGGCTCGAGAGAAAATAAGAAAGATGGCAGAGAATGGGACTGAGGATAAACACGAGACCCGGGAGGATAAGGAATGGCAAGGTCGAGGGTGAAGGGGAGACCGAGACATCGGCAGCGCCTCGGGCACAAGAAATCGAGGAGAGAGAGGGAATTACAGGAGTAGAGGAGGTAGGGGAGGACGACGGGGACAACGTGGAAGGAGTAGGGGAAGAGCAGGAGACTATAGAGAAGAGCAGGCATCAACACCTGCTAGAAAAACCAGAAGATCTTTGGGAAAGAAGATTCAGTATGCAGAAAGAGCTTATTGTGAGAACACCAACAAGGACATTAGAAGGATAATACAGCGAATGGAAGAGGAGGCAACTCAGGGACAATCTGATTCTGAAATGGAAGATTGGGTTTACCTTCTCCCGGATCCAAGAAACACGAGAGGCCGCATGACTTTATATAAACAGGCGCTGCATGTTTATTGGGTAATGAGGAGACTGCTCGCTAAGGCAATGGAGCAAGTAGCTATGGAAATGGCTGAACTGTCTCAAGGAATACCAAATCTAAAGAAAGAACTGAGGAATATCCAGATTACTCTGTTAATGCAGGACAAAAGATTGGATGAAATACAGCAGCAGATAAAGGAATGCCACCCAGACATCAAAAAAGAAGCGGAGCAGCAGACAGGAATGGAAGCTCAGTAATGGAAGATATGTTTTAATTTTGTTTCCATGAAGATAGTAGATAATAGATTAGCTTCTAAAGCCTTTTTTGAAAAGTTTGGAATGCAGATACGGAAAATTAGTAGCCTTTATGATTGTTTAGTTTATTTAGCTTGGACAAGAAGAATTAAGACTTTCTATTTTGGATCGCTGTAAAGAACCTAGGGTGGCCAATAAACTCGGTTTCCCCTCGGGGCAGGTTGAAGCCACCACGAATATGTAATGGTTTTGATCCGCAGTAATAGAAAAAGAAAGGACCCTCCGCAGCTTACAAAAAAAAAATAGAAAATAAAGATATAATTTTAAAATATATATATAAATAAAGATATTCAGTAATATATAATTATAATCTAAATGTTTAATATAATATTATATTAAACATTTAAATTATAATTATATCTGACTATCTTATATCTTTTATATATTTATTTTTATCTTATATCTTTACTTTTATATGTATTTTAAAATTATAATTTTATTTTTCTATTTAAAAAATATAGATGTTTCAATAATTTTTCAATGAGAAATATTTTTATATTTTATTTGAGAAACATATATGTTTTATTTTTCAAGGGACTATTTAACAATTTTTCAATGGGGAATATTTTGATATACTATTTAAAAAATATACATGTTTTAGTTCTCAAGGGACTACTCAACAACAAAGTTTATCATATTATTAGAGGGAATTGAATTTGGGTAACGAGAATAACAATCATTTCTCCCAACCACCCAAAATAAACCAGTTGATACATCCAACTAGAAGTTGTGATTTAAAAGAAATATTTCAAAATAAGATAGATGTAGTCTGATAGTAAATGGATGTCTATCCCCTCTTTGATATATTGTCTTTTTTTTAAACTATATCCTCCTCTGTATGGATTGCCTATCCACATCGTTTTATCCATCTATCTGTCAACTATGGTGCCTTCAAATTTTGAGTTTACAAAATGCAATTTTTGGTAGCAACTTTGTTATATGTGAGACTAAATAAAATACAACAAAAAATATATAATACTTTCTTGACTTCTTCATGCTTATGTTAGAAGGGTCAATTGAGTTATGGTAAGTGGTATTCATGACCCCATGATATTGCATGTCATAAATCCTATTTATAGATTGTTGCTAAAAATCCTCATTGTAATGGAAAGAGGGGTCATTGCATGTCATAAATTCTATTTATAGATTGTTGCTAAAAATCCTCATTGTAATGGAAAGAGAGATAAGTGAGTGGGTGCTTATGTATTTTCATTCTTAAATAAATAAAGCTACAATCTCTTTCCTCTTAATGGTCGAGAAAGATCACATCCTTTATAAAAATTTAAAAATACAATTTAATAAAAAATTTAATATAATGCGATGTAAATATTTTTATTCACTCAACAAAAAAAAAATTGGCAGATGGTATTGATCCATGGTATTAATGTGGAATGTAGTCTATTTAAAGGGAGAAATTAAACCAACTTAGATCTATCTTAACTCCCCATTTACCAGTGCAGAGAGGGATCAAATCTCATCAAATCTCTTGATATGCAAACCTATTTTGTCAAAAGAGATGAGATTGGAGAGGGATCAAATCTCATAAAATATCTAGATATGCAAACGTCTTTTGTCAAAAGAGATAAAATCTCATCAAATATCTTGATATGCAAACCTCTTTTCTCAAAAAAGATGAGATTGGAGAGAGATCAAATCTCATAAAATATCTAAATATTCCAAGCTCTTTTGTCAAAAGAAATAAATTTAATCCCTCTCCACACTTAGTAAATCCCAAAAATTAAAATAAATTTAAATTAATATTTAAACCATAAACATCTAACTATTATATCCCTCTAAAATACAGTAATATTTCTTAAAGATACTATAATGTAACATGTTTGGTGCTCCTGCAACGCACTCTAATTTCTATTTACGCTCAGTATTTTTTTAGCATTTCTACGATTGGTTTTCACAAAAATCAGCTTAACATAGTGTTTCATCTCCCTTTTTTATTTGTTGTCTCATCAAAGTTTTATAATTATAAATTGAATTTTTTTTTCTCGTCAATTTATACAGCTATGTAACAGATACACAATAACACGCAAGATGAAGTATTTGATTTCCTTCTTTGATTATATAAATATCTAATTAAAATAAATAAACTTGTTATACTTACATAAATATACATGTGTAAATTCCAGGTATAAATTCTTTATTATTTTTAATAGAGATGTGACATAGTAATTCTATAATTGCTGCCGATATCACTATCTATTAGAATTTCAGTTTCTGATCCATAGAATTTGAAACCTTTGTTAAATTTTTAGTTAAATGTTTCAAATATATAGATATCTAATTAATTAGCATTTTTAACTCAAAAGAAAAAAATTAATTTATATTAAAAATATATTCAATATATAAGTTAAGTATGTTTCATGATAGATTCCATAAACAAGTCATATAAACAAAATCAAAACAGGAGAAGTGCATCAAAATAATAACTATGCCAACAAGGCCAATCACAAACCAACCAATAACTGTTGCAATAATTTTCTATGAGAAATGTGTCAAAAGTTTGTCTTCGTGATCTTTTTGGAGCTAACTGCTCATACAAGGTTTCTTAGTGTAATTATAGTTGTTTCAGAAATATTGTTGTATTTACTTTCATTCAAGATGTTTTTTTTCATAAAATAAAGTAAATCTTTTTTCGCCCATTCTGGGTATGGTATGTTGTTGTAGTGCTTAATATGTAGAGTATTGTTATTTATTGATTGGTTTGTGCAATGGTTGATAAAAGGAAGGTTGATAAGTTTTGTTAGATTGTTTTATATTTAAGGTGATGAATGGATGTCAAATGTGGAAATGAAGGTTCCAACAATGTTTTGAGTGATACTATGCTACAAAGAAGCTTGGACATGTCTCTGAAATCCTTAAGTTCCTAAGTTGTGCATCTCAAGGTGATAGGCTTGTGTTCAAGTCAAATGAGCTTGATAAAATGATAAAAGAAATCAAGATTTTGCAAACAACGTAGTGTTACTGAACAAGCAGGACAGGAAAATCCTCGTTACTTGCTATGGTGTATTCATCTCATGTCGTGACGAGGTTTCCATGAGGTATGTGTAAAATGGGGCATGACCGACAGATAAAGTGAGACGGGAAAATACGTGTTAGCTGCCATCGAATTCTTTGTCACACCATGAGGGTGTGACATACGTGTCTCTCGAATATGGGTGCATAGGTGTTGTTGACAAAGGACACACTAGGAAAACCTCTTTGTCTCTAGACAAGAAAAAGTATACCTCATGGAATGGGAAAAAGTACATCCCGAGGGATGGGTAAAAATGTGTTTTGGGGAATGGACGAGAATGCATCGATTAATGTGGAATGTTCGCTAATTGACCATGAAACTATATAAGGTGAATTCGTTGATTTACAGGAAGGATCGGGACCTAGTGGGACCCATGACTTAAGCTGAGGTGGTCAATGTCATGTAGGATGATGGGTACGTGATGTGGTGAAGATACTAACATGGCATGCTGACATCATGAAACATGGCAAGAAGGAATGACCTTTTTAGAGGGCCAAGTGGTTGGTTTTCAAGTGACACATGACATCACAAGGGGATGCCACATGGAAATATGACATCATCATGACATCATTAGGATGATGGAAGCTGGTGATGTGGATGATGATGCTAATGTGGCACTTAGGTGACTTATGGTGGTGGTTAGTGGTGTCACCTGGCTTGGGGTTGCCATGTGGTACTGACATGGAAATGGCATGTGGCTGGGTGACATGTCACTGCGGAGCTCGGGACCATGAAGGTATTTTGGAGTGTTATTATAATGGGAATTGTGGGACACGAAGCCTCCATGTCACTTAACGTGAAAGTGTTTATTGTGCCGCAAAAGTATTGGAATGGAACAATCTTAGCGGTTGGGTATGGTGCAATGGTGTGCTAGCGTTGTGGCACTAATGGACCTTGTTAGAAGTGGTAGTGCCACGTGGGTACGATGTGGTAGGTCCTTGTTGATATGACAAGGGTTAAGGGACCCATATTTCAAATGGGCATACATTTTGATCCAAGAGTCAAATAAGGATGAGAATTATATCATTAGAAAGCTCTTGATGAACTAGAGGCAATGGTGTTATTCAAAGTTGATTCCACCAATTTTAGGAAGGGAGAAAATTTTTGTAACCCTATTTCCATGATGAAACTATAAAAATTGGGTTAGATTAAAATAACACCTCTCATTAGACTTAGGAGGTCCAAAAAGATAATTTTTTTTTATAACTTCATCTTCCAAAAAATAAACAATTAAATAACTATTAACAAATTTAATATATATATATATATATATATAAATATATATATATTATATATATATTTATATAATACTCCAATTTACATCATCAAAAAACCATGATTATATTCACCCATTCTGCACATACATATCATAATCAAAATGATATAATCTATCTAATACAGCACGATTTGAATACATGTCATAATCAAAGTGATATGATCTACCTAA
>APFE030131663.1:0-15161 GCA_000404065.3 Pinus taeda | reverse complement strand
ACCCATTTTATTTTTTAATTCATATAACTTAAATATAATATAAATAATTTTGTTCATATAAAATTCAAACACATTATATAGTGCAGACATTTCTGGGTTGAAATATGATACCATACCAAAATTTTAAGTTCACCCTTCTCGCAAGGCTTCAAACAAAATGTTGCTATTCCACTTTTTGTTAGAATTTTCTGTTGGTGCCTATCTCATTTTTAGGAATTCAAATCACTCAACGCCTTCTTCACTCCTAGGTACAAAACAACATAAATCTAGATGGTGTTTACAAAACAACATTCCATATGGTTTGCGTTTCAAAGGGAACTATCCTAATTTAATAGATACTAAATAAAATATAGCATAAATAAAATAATTTTAATAATATGTTTCCAGTTATTAAAGCTAAAATTCAGTACAATGATTTTAATAATAATTCTAAAGTAAATTTAAACTTAAAAGAAATATATTTTATGTTATTATTTATTAATTATACAAAATTGGTAAATACTACTAAAAAATATAAACATTTAATATAAAAGAAATTATGATCACAGGATTCAGATTTACTTTTCTATGAATATTTTAATATTATGATTTACTTATATTATGGACTAATATTATAATATAGTTATATCAATGTTAAAAAAAAATACATCGCTAAAAGTTAGAAGACCTAAAAAAAGGAATTTCTACCAGATTTGATTTCAATTAAAATTGATGATAAAAATGGAAAAGAATAAACTGTCTCTTTGTTGTTTGTTAAAGCCCATGAATCTTGTCGGTTAATGCGGTTAGAGATGTGCCCTATGTCATTTCATGCCCTGTCATTTCTCCATCCTAGACTATATAATTGTCACGTCACTACTCGTCCTTTCACCTCTCATTTCTATTTGTTTGCAAATCTCGGTTAACTTTGAAGTTGCGAGCAACAAAAAATCTGCGAAAGCAAATTCAGGGAATTAGTTAACGATGACAATGACATGGAGGGCTATATTTCTTGTCACATTTACGTATTTTCTCTGTTCTTGTGTTGCAGGTAAAATTCTCATTGTCAAATTGAATGGTTCCTAATGTTTGTCTCAAATCTGTAGAGTAATAATGTTATTATGTTTTCTTAACTAATTTTTACTGAACAAATTAATGGAATCTGAATGGAGTCAGCTATGCCTTATAAAACAATAAGGGTGGTGAACAACTGTGCATTTCGAGTGTGGCCTGCGACTGTGGGGTCAACTAAATTTCGTCCTTAGATGATGATGAAAGTGGGAGCAGGAGAGTCATTTTCATGGAAGATAGATCCATTCTGGTTTGGATCTGTTTGGGGTAGGACTGGTTGTGTCTTTAATTCCCAAGGGATCGAAACCTACGATTCTGGTGATTGTGGAGGAAAGATGCATTGCAGAGGCAAGATTCAAAATATAATGTCAATCACAAAAGCATACTTCGAACTTTTGGGTAGAATAGTGAAGCCTGACATTTTGTGAGTTACATTTGAGAAGGGCTACAATCCTCCAATGTCATTGGTTGCAAGCTATGCTGCCACTAATATTAGTAAACGCCACACCTGTGAATCCGTGGAGTGCAGAGCTAATGCGGATCTGGTGTGCCCTAAAGATTTGCAAATGAAGAAGAATGACAACATGATTAGTCTCCACCATCCAAGAAATAGGGGTTCAATCTAAAGGTCTTGATTTCAACTAGATAGTTCATGGTAATTAGTCAGATATATATAGAGTACAAAGTGTAGACTAAATAGTTTTTTTATTGGAATCTAGCTATATAATTTAAAAAAAAATGTCATTTTTGTTGTTGTTTAAAATACATTTTTGAGTGTATAAATAGTTTCAACATAACATTCAACACACGAGCAAAGTAACAGTACTCGTGACAAAGCTTATATTTTAATGGAATATTTTTCTAGTCCAAAACATGTTAGTGGCTCCAATCTCCTTTAGTCACATTGATCTCAAAGGGTAATCCTTTCTAACACGGGCATCTACACATGGTTAATGGGTGAATGCATGAAGATGGTTTACACTTTTGGGCCAAATGTGGTGATGAAATTTCAAATTTTACTCTTTTATCAAATTGAAGCCCTCAAAATTCATTCAAGTGTTGTCAATTTTTATTAGGAGCAAATACACAATCATGGAATGGCCAACACCAACCAATGTTCATGAAATACAATGTTTCATGGGCATGGTCTTGTATTATAGTAGATTTGTCTAAGCATTTTTTTAATATGGAAAACCATATTACCAAGCTCCAAGGAAAGAACAAGAAGCTCATTTGGACTGAAAAATGTTAAGACTTGTTCCAAAGGTTAAAGATATTATTAACAAGAAGGCCAATTTTGAAGGAACCATATGGAGAAAGAATTTTTGGCTTTCACTCATGCCTCCAAGGAGGGTTGGGCTGAATATTGATAGCCAGCATGACATGGTTGGTTTGTGAGGGAAACCTAATTATCACCCTTTTGTAATGGATATTGGTGTTTAAAGTTTTCTTTAATTTAATTTTAATTGAGATAGCTATGTGGTTCTAAATTTAAATCAATTTTTTTAATATATACATTTTTTTAATATACACACTAGCATAAATCTATCTTAAGCACATATTTATCTAGAGTTGAGAATAAATCCATATTAAGCATATATCTATCAATAATTTATAGGAATAAAAAAAAGATTTACATATCAACAAACTTAATCCTTTTTAGAATTTGATAAATTTTGATTAAAGTAAATCCATATTTTTTAGAGTTTGATAAATTCTTATGGTAATCATTGAACCTTTTCCTGTTAGATAATATTTGTCTTATCTACAATACATCTTTTGTCCTCATATATTTTGGGTGACTATCTGATTTCAAGGAAAATACTTCATTATATGATCAACAATTTACCTCAACAGCTTCAGAAATACATTAACAGTGGAAGAATATGTCAAGGACATCATAATTCAGAGTTTAGACATCTTCAGAAATCTTCAAATGATGGTCAACGAGAGTCAAACCTCTGGCCTCTCTCTTCTGGTTAGCATGGGAGCCACTTTAGTTGTCTCATCGTTGTCTAGGCCTTAGCATGCATGCGACCAGGGACGAGATATCCAAGATCTGTGACTGTGACTAGAACAGAAACCCTAATTTCTATATGGGTTTCATATCTAAAGTCATGTTGTAGATAAATACTATCAGGTGCACTTCAATCATACTTTAGCATCATAGAATACAAATAGTGATAAGGGTAAGAATCTTGAGAACTGATTCTACCTCTACCTAGGGATCTGCATCATTCATCTTCATTCATGTAGTTAACCTGTCTCGACTTGAGTATTTCCTTTGGGTATATGTCCTTGGAATAGTTTCAAAAGATGCTTTTGTGGTCTTGTTAGAAATTGAAAGTCTTAATCTCCTAAATCTCACAAGCGATTCAAGGTGAGGAACTTGCTTAGACTTGCTACCTTCAATAAATTTGGGGATTGTTTTTTTCTCTTCTTATCTCAACTTAATTTTAATCAATGTTTTCCATCAAAGTCTTTGATGAGCAGTAGCTTTGCAAAAAATTAGAGTCAAAAAAATAATTAGAAATCAAGAAGGTAAGATACATCAATGTGTGAGCTCATAAAGGTAAAGGTGTTTTTCAGATCACTACCTTTGGTTAGTACAAGTTTTGATGTATCAATATTCTAGCCATCTCATTTGATTGTGCTAGCGAGCTTTTATTTAATCAACATGATGCGATGCATGATCTATACTTACGTCTCGCAAGCTGGGATAGTGCCATTGATAAGAGGCTTTGCATGCGTGCCAACAAGGATGCTATTCGCACAAAATGGTTGGCACTAAAACATACATCTAATGTTCAATTTGTTTCAATTCATACAGGTCATCCCTGAAACTTATTCTCTTTTCCTTGCAGAAGCATTGAATAACTATTTGTTGAATTTACTAAATTTTCAAATTTAATAAGGAAGCATTTTTATCAGCATAACATCTCAGCTTTTTAGCTTTTACATTTCTAGGACATTACTATAGGTTCAATGGGAGAACAAGGTTGGTCTCAAATATATTTTTCTGAGGTGAAATCTCTTGCTTTGTTCTTTGATGCAAGTCAATACTATATTCAAACATTTTTACATACAATACCAAAACTTCAGGTTCTTATGATGTACAATTACAATTCAAAGGATGCAATACTTAAAGGGGTATTAGTATTTTCACCACCTTAAGTCTGTATTCCTTGAGAAGCTGATACTACCTCCTCTTTACGAGTACTATAGATCCTGGAAGAACTTCGAAAAATTATTTGTATGCCTTTGTGATGGCTTGGGAAATATGAATCTATTTGACAAGGGGCAAGTCCAAGAGTTTCCTAAGTTTGTAGAATGACGAAGCATACATAAGCACACATTTGAATTTCAATTATGCCTGAATGGCATCTCTAAATATCATATGAAAAGAACCAAATGTTGAACATAAAGAATCCAAAGAGAATACAAATTGAAGATACCGCTTAGGCTCAATAAAAAATCAAGGATGCATTTTTCACTATATCAATTGACCATGATTTTTTATTTTAACAAAGTGAAAGTTATCTGCACAAGCATTTTCTAATAGTTGTACACAGATGCAACTCCTTTACATGCTAGGAAAAAACATTTCTTTGGTTTATTTTTAAACTCTTTCATTTAAAACTTTTATATATATATATCCATATGATAGAACACTTGCTAAAGCTAAGAATTTTTTTTTTTCTATATACAATGAAGAATGTGTAAAAAATGAAGCATGTCCAATAGAAAGAAGTTGTTAGAAATTAATTAATGGAGCAAATAAATACACAAAATATTGTGGAAAAACAAAAACAAAAATGCATAGGATAAGAGAGACACAGATATACGTGGTTCACCCAATGTGGAATACGTCCACGAAGAAACAACCAATCGTTCCTTTTATATTATACAACAAAATAAAGACATACAATCTACAACAGATCCATTATATTTTCCTCTTTGCTCTCACACAGTCTACTGTCTCTTTCTTGCTCATAATAATAATACATATCTGCAACAAAATTTCCTCATACGTTTTACCATCAGATCATCCGCCTAATGAATGACCCATATTGACTACAAAATTATATTATCTCAGCTCCCCCCCTTAGACCCTCCACGCAACAATAGTGGGGAGGCAAGGCCCCCCACACCCCCTCCCCCCCTCGAGGATTGGGATCTAGAAGCGGCTGAGATAAGACCTCTGAATCAAGAAGATAGTCACACTCCAAATCCAATAGAATGTGCAGAAGCAACATTGAGTAATATGATGCAATATAATTATTTTTTCACTTGCACACTCTAGCAACAGAATGGAAAATTCATGGTTTACACTTCTGCATGTCCTATAAACAATCCTTAAGCGCAATGAAACACGATTTTTGTGCACAATTTTGTGTGCACTCCACACAACTTTTGCTCAATTGACTAGTGATATGTATTGTTTATCACTAAAATATTACGAGTAATATTAGTAATAAAAGTGTGTGGAGTCTAGCCGAGAGTGTGTGTGGAGGAGGTGTGCCTAGATATAGCATGCGTGGAATAAGTTTTTCATACTTCATTGTGCAGAGAAAGCATGGGATTGGACATAAATGTGAGCAAAATGCAGACCCACCTTAAGTAGTTGTAGAAACAAGGAGACACACATTATTTATGACTAAAATATTAGCAACAATATCATAAAATTGCAATGTTTTATTGGGTATTATTGCGATGAAAAAATATTCATTGTTTAATACTAAAACATTAACCATAAAATCCTTTAGCGCAAAGTGCAACTATCCACACATTGAAATCTTCCTCTAGGCAATGGACTTCATCCCCACTTCGGCATATATGCCTAATTTCAAATATATTCAGAAATACAAACACACACATTATTTACAATTAAAATATTATCAATAATATGCTCTCATCATCATATTTCCTCAATAACAGTTGTTTCTTGTGAATATAGAACATCAAATCAAATATCTTTTCAAATCATATGTAATCATATGAATCATAAAAAGATACCATAATCATCCTCCCTGTCACGGAGGGGCCAACTGTAAGTCTAATCTTGTTTTGAATAGTTGTATTGTCTCAATATATGAGAGTACCTTGGTCCAAACCATAGATATGGAGCTTACTTCCAATTGGATTATCACAATATATTCATGGTATTCTTGTCATATTGAGATCATGCTCAAACAACTCTTCTAAGGAGCTTTTATATCTTGCCTCATACCTAGCTATTCTAGCAACATCAGGATCAACCTTGGTCATGCTATCGACCTCTCATCCAGTATATCATGGTAGATCTCATGCTAAAGTAGCATTCGAATCTCCATATCAACAATAATCTCAAGTATTAGCAATACATCTTTGTAGGTATATATCATAGGAGAAATATCACATTCTCAAAATAGAAAACCTTATGCAGATTTTTCAAAGCATGCTCGAATGGTTACTCTATGTGAGTGAAGAAACACTCATGAATTCGTTATGCACATCATACATCTAGAAATGGATGTTCAAACTAGAACATCAATGCTCCAACTGTAGGATATGTCAAGTTCAACAACATATTGAACTTGAAATAAGAGTATCCAAGGATTTTTTTTTTCATGACATTTTCCAATAACTTTGAAATATGGAATTTCTTTTCAAATTCTAGAAATTGATTCATCATGCCATGATACATTATTTTGGGATTCAAAAACCTTCTCCCTCTGATTATATCATCATAGGTTCATCTCCTCTCACACGTAGATCACGAGGATATAAAACCAAAACCATAATCAATATCAAAGCCATGCTTTGGAACTCATCATCCTGACTTCATCATATAACTCTCAAATATAAAAATATCTGGATTGCAATGCTCTAATGATAATGCCAACATTATCATCCTTACATAACTCAATGTCGTACCATCAACAACAATGTCAAGTCATCAGAGTTTAGAACCCATATGATGACCATTATCAAAGTATTATTACTTTCATCCAGGAGGTAGGTGAATCTCATATGGAATCATGACTTCATCATGCCAATAAGTCATGCAGTATCAATCTAAACTTTATCAAGTCATTCTCATAAGCATAATATAAGTCATCCTATCAGTAGGTGTAAATGGATATGTCAAGGATGAGTCATGAAAGTTCCATTTTTCATGCCAAATCATAACTCTCATTATTTCAACTATTGTGCTAAGAATGATGAGACCAATAAGTCATCATGCCCACATATTATCGATGTTAGGGAAAATCAACAATCTTCAAATCATATCACTAGACATCACGTCATGTCCAAATGTTATTGAAGAGAGATCTGTAGTCAAAGCACATCTCAATATTGAGCTCAAAGTTATTGTCAAACATCATGAAGAAACACTTTTCATATATACCAGTAAGGCCAAATCATGCCAACCCCTTGTAGCTAAGATATAGTGACATATCCATCTGTATGTCTTGGTCACCTCCAAACAAAAATTTAGTCTGCATGTTCATGTTATGGCAATCATTGAACCTTTTCCTATTAGATAATATTTGTCTTATCTACAATACATCTTTGGTCCTCATATATTTCAGGTGACTATCTGATTTCAAGGAAAATACTCCATTATATGATCAACAATTTAACTCAACAACTTCAGAAATAAATTAATAGTGGAAGAATATGTCAAGGACATCATAATTTAGAGTTTAGGCATCTTTAGAAATCTTCAAATGATGGTCAGCGGGAGTCAAACGTCTGGTTTTTCTCCTCTAGTTAGCATGGGAGCCACTATAGTTGTCTCGTCGTTGTCTAGGCCTTAGCATGAGTGTGACGAGGGATGAGATATCCTAGATCTATGAGTGCAACTAGAACATAAACCCTAATTTCTATATGGGCTTCATATCTAATGTCACGTTGTAGATAAATACTATGAGGTGCACTTAAATCATACTTCAGAATCATAGAATACAAGTAGTGATAAGGGTAAGAATATTGAGAAGTGATTCTACCTCTACCTGGGGATCTACATCATTCATCATCATTCATATAGTTAACCTGTCTTGACTTAAGTCATACAACAACATATTCGTTAGATGATAAACATATGGCTATCAACATCATGAAATCAATCTTTCATCAAAATTTTAGACTCAAAGAAGCAAATAGAAGCAACATCATATCTCAAAGATTATGAACACAAGAGCATTTTCTATCAAGTCACTCCATCAACTTACTATTTCATGTTTAACCATATTTCATCAAGACAAGACCATAGGTAGTAAGAGATCTAGAATATCAATCTTATAGTTATACTTCTCATGTCAAAGTTGCCATGCTCCTCATGACTAATGAGATCAAATTAGGTCAAACAACAAGAGTGTCAATCACTCTTTCTGTATGCTTTCATCGTGCTTGTCACAAGAATTAAAAACATAATCATGTATAGGAGTCAATGAACTATGCTTCTATGAAAAGTATCATTTTATAGATCCAAGGTACTATCCTTCTTTAGGATCAAGATATGAAAAGAAGATCATAGATGTTAGCCAACTAATAATTGTATCAATGTAATTGTATCAATATATCAACATTAGATAACTTCATTGAATTCAAGAAGATCAAAGTGTTCAATACCAAGTGCACGATTTCATCATAGGAAACATAGATCCAAGTCACTTTCATATACATGTATGATCCATTAAATAAAGAATTATTCTCATCCAACCTTAGGGCTTACCAAGTCAATAGTTGAAACACAACATACCATCCATATCTTGTACTATTCAAATACTAGAACAGTGCTCATTACCCATGAGCTACTTGAAGTACTTTTTCATATTTTCATCAAGTACCTCTTTATTTATTTCCAGATATGCATCTCAAAATAATACTTACGAAGAACCTACTCATAACATATCATCATGGAGGTTAGAAACATCCATATAATCAAATAAACATAATCATAATATCTATAAGTAAGAAGCATCATAAGTTAAGAAATGCATATCTTCAATGAGAGGTGATCCTCTCCCTCTCAAATCAATATTCAAGAGTCATCAATGTCCATGTTCCATATACCAATGTTGTCTTCAAGTATCCAACCATACCTCCTAAGGGTTATCCCATCTGGAACTTCATCAAATATTCCACGAGTGGCTGAGCATCTACACATAGATCATGTCAGAGTTTCATACATGAAATATAAAGACTTTACCATAGACCAAGATTTTCTTTCCATCCCTAGCCTCATATAATACATCAAACCCTAATCATCAACATGCCTAGGGTTTTTCGTAAACCCTACAATTCTTATAGGTTTCCACCATCCTCTTGTTGCTTCCATCAATGGTGTCATCATCACGATGATTTCCATGGATTTGATCAACCTGGCTTTGATTCCACGTTAATTTTCCTTAAGGAAACAATTTTCTTTACTATGATGGTTATATTTCATCATTAATACTTTAAGTTCACCCTATATTATTATTTCATTATTCAAATCTATACTATTATACATCAACATGTGCAATGAAATAGAAAGAAACAACGTCACCATCATCATCAATGTAGAAGAATATAAAAGGAACATTAGAAGAAAGCATGCACACTTATAGAGACAATAAGATTGGTTCGCGACCAAGGAAAAACCCACTATTGGGAAAATCCTTGAAAATTTTCTTCTTCTTCTTAGATCGTGGTAAAAAGTTATATCAGTGAGTAAAACGAGCCCAATACATATGATCAACAATAGGTAACAATATGCTTGACCTATAGATGTATCATAAAAATAGAGAACGTTAGATCCACCAATATGTAGCAGAGAAACCCAAATCCACAATCATTGATGCTGAGATGCCAAAACCTCAGATGTAAATTGGGTTTCTATCATTAGTATTGTCTGTGAGCAGTTGAAAAACTCAAAGTCACACTTCCTAAGACATTATATGAGCAACTATAATAGAAAAGTCACTCTGAGGAGTATGCCTATTAATATTGACCTGAACACAGAAGAACCAAAGTCGCTCTCTTATTGATCTGTCCGAGTGACCACAAAGTCAAAATCACATGCTCATAGTGCTATCCAGGTGACTGAATTAACAAAATCACTTCCTACACTATCTGAAGCCTACAACTGGGGACTAAAACCTTTCGATGAGTGTCTAAGCCCAGAATTTCTCCCTCCAAACTACCTCCCAATGACTAGAGGGCTAAATTCATTCTCTTACAGACTCTGTGCCTACAACCAAGGACAAAAACCTAAGATATGTGCCATAGGAAGTTCATAGAAGCCATAGAAATCAACAAACACCCTAATAACCTTCATCGAGAGGATAGATGGATCATTAGCGAGAAGTCAATTCCCAGTTTAACATCTAAATCAATATCTTTAAAACCTCCTCTCCTAGCCTTGAAGAATCCTAAATGCGTCACACGATCAATCACTTCATCTATTTTTCTTAATTTGATTCATAAGGTTATTAATATATAACCCCTCTAATCAAAGCCTAATTAATGACATTATAATCTTTTAAACAACAATCAATTTCTTTTATTTTTCACATATACGCATTTGTTTGATTCTCATTATATATTTATTTTTTATTTCTTTTGAATATTTTATATAATATAATCTGATATGGATATTATAATCCTAACATTACTTACTAAGGCATTTGTACATATTAGGTTCATATTATCTAAATATTACCATTTATATGATTAATTAAATCACAAAAAACTCATTTGATTTTATCTCTAATCCCCTTAAAATTCATAAATTATAATTAATAATGAATTTTGTAAATTTAGTGTTAGTGTCAACTGTTATTCTCACATCCTTCTTCTATTTATTAATATTGTAGGAAGTTCATTATTTCATATATTTTTCATCTTGAAGATGAACCAAAGTTGCTGGTTCGAAATGTCGAGAGTAAAAATAGCAAATGCGATGAATCGAGAAGTTTTTTTACAACACAATGAAAATGGTTGTAGAAATTTAAAATCCGAAATACTAGCAAAATATTTAAAATGTCTGGGATATAATAATTTCCACCGTGGGATGAATAACATATTTATATAAGAATGTTTGAATACATGTAATATGAGATATGAGATTCCAATGTTACAAAGGAGGGCCTACGTATATACCTAGGCAGGTGCCCCTTCATGAATGGTCATGTTCCCTTAGACATGCCTCCTAAGTACTACTTATTATTTATTTTCTTATTATTATGATGATTATTTTATTTTATCTTTTATATAATTATATTCATAATTTGATGAACAAGTTCATATGCATAATAGAATATTCAGAATGTATGGAATATAAGAGGTATGAGATATGAGATTTCAATGTTACAAATGAGGGCCTGCTTATATACCCAGGTAAGTGCCCCTTCATGAATGGTCATGTCCCCTTAGACATGTCTCTTCATATGTTATTATTTATTTATTATTATTATGATTAGTTTTTTATTATTTTAATTTTTATATAAATTATATTTATAACATTTTCTTCTTCTTCAAAAATGTTTTCCTCTAATCTTATTTCTAACAATTATGCCATCTATTTATTTCTCTTGTAATCTATTCACATCTTTTTGGAATTATTCAAGTTGTCATCATTGATGATAGAAGATGATAGGATACTTTGAAAGATAAATAAGGTTTTTGAACTCAGAAGGTATCTCACCATCCTAAATCAATATTCTATGGAAATTTGCAATTACTTGATGGCTGGGATAATTTCTTATCATGAGATTGGATTGTGTTAACATACTTATTATTTGAAACGTAAGTGTTGCTTTTTTTTCTTTTTGAATGAAATGGATACCCAAAATTTTTACGATGTCTTCTCTTGTGGTTTAGATGTCAATAATGAATTTTTTGATTTGATTTTATATCATATGTGTGGCAACTTCTTCATTTACTTCGAGTATTGATGTTTTTGAGCTGGTTACGAAATATTCACTTGGAAATTTCATCATATGAACTACAACATCTCAGTATGTTTTTCCTTCAACTGATTTGTCATCTTCTTGAGTCGTGGTATTGAATGGATCAATATTTTTTTCCTTTTTCTTCAACTTACATTGTTACGTTTGAAGACTTTGATAGTTCTTTCATGATTATTTATTTTAATTTTTTCTTTAATGATTTCTTATGATTCCTTAAGTTTCTTAACTGACGTGAGAAATTTTGGTTATCATTTTTTTTAGATTCAAATTTCTTTTAATTTATTGTTCAATTTCATTTTGTTGCCATGCATTGGGTGAACCCATATATCTGTGTCTCTCTTGTTATGCATTCTTTGTGTTATATTTTGAATATATTTTATGTTGTTCCATTGCTCCATAATATATAATTTTCTAACATTGATAAAAGAATTAACCAAGTTTCTCATCTTTTTAAAATCCCTAATTTGTTCTAATCATTTTTTTATTAAGGTTTTTTAACTGCAAATTTTCTCATTTTTTTCTGTTAGAGTTTTTTAAGTGTAAAACTTTATTTCTTTCTTCCTTTTTAATGGCCAAAAGGTATAGAGGAAAAAATGGAGAATCTACTAAAAATGTGCAGTGAAACACTTTGATCACCATGGAATTATAGATGGAGTGTTTTATGGGAAAAAGGTTGAGATCGAACAACACGACTCTGATACCATTATACTAAAAAAATATTGTAGTTGTTTGTACTTATAATGTATTTGTACATGAAATATTGCAAACAATATACATATTGATGGATGATAGAATAAATTGGATTGATAGTTATGATGAGGACCATTATAAATACGAGACATAGTGCCCTTTCATATGAAGAGATGTGTTTCTTTGATAAGATACACCTTTATACATTTTAATTAATTATTACTCATTATTATGTTTGTTACATTGTTAATTTTCCTTTTTTTAATATTAATTTTTTTTTTACTTTGAATGTGAATTCGATATTTTTTTTTTTAATTATTGTAATGCATTTATTTAGTATAATGACTTGTCTCCCATACTCTTGTAAAACACTACGGGCTTTTAAAACTAAGAAATATAAAATAGATATATATTCTAGGAATAAATCTAAAACAATATTATTAGTTAAGTCACAATAACTATCTATATAATTAAATATGAATAAAATTGAGTTTTTTATTTCTATATTTTTTTTAAAGAAATGATTAGGATTTTTTATATTAATATCAAGTTTCTTTCAAGCCTACAACATTTTAAAATTTCACCTAAATCTTTGACTATTGAGCTCAAAGATGTCCAAAAATAATTTTTAACTCCTACACATCCTGCATACTGTGAATATTAATTTATATCATCCCAAAACCTTCCAGCAAAATCCTAAAATGGGTACATATTTGAAATACACAATTTAAAAAAAATAGAGAAATAACCTACATCGATCATGCCAAATTTAGGGTTAACATCAATAATTTCATCAGCATATTTCCATAATTGCATTGGATGAGGGTGATGCAGGAGCATTGTAAATAGTAGACATAGGGGGTCATGCATTTGTGGAATTAGTTTCCTAAGTTACAAGTCACTTTAATATTTAGGCTTTTAAGTGTGATTTAATTAGATATTCCCAAAATAAATAAATGAAATTAGGGAGAGATTTTAGGCATTAAAGGAATGGATGTGGATCATTAAGTGATAAGGAGGCTTTTCTATTTTAAAGCAAATAAAAGCTGGAATAAAGCCTCAAGATGCTTTTTGTCATATGCATGCATTGCATGTAGAGTTTTAGAGCTTTTATTTGAGTGATTTTAGGATTTTTGTTGAGAAGTTGAAGGGATTGAACTTAGATTAGATTATTCTAAATTTTATAAATTGTCAAGCCTAAAGGGCATTGAAAATCAGAGTGGGAGAGAGTGAGAAAGTGTGAGACTTAGAGTAGGCTTGAATAGCAAGGTTGTAAACCTTCAAGAATTGTAAGGGCCACAAAATTGAAATATCTGGCGAGCAAAAGTTTGTAAGTTATTGTTTTGTTTCAGTTTGTATACATTGGTTGATTGAGAAATTGTATATTTGTTTCCTGAAGTTCATAGCATTGTTGAATTAAGGAAGAAATAATCGATTGGCTTGAAATCACATTTATTTGTTTGAAAACTTCCATGCAAATCATTAAGGGTAAAATGGCATTAAAATCTCTGTTTGCAAATTAATAGGGCACCGTTCTAAGAGAAATTTTCCGTTGGAAGTCGATTTTAATGTGTGTAAGGGTGCATGTTGAAATGAAATAGTGGCAACATTTGCAACATTGATGAAATTTGATTTCACATCCTTTGTACTGTTATAATGAGTAATAGTCGATATGTATAGAAGAAGGCGCAGTACCAGATCTAGAATCAGAAGTAGATCCTCATTTCTGTTATGAATTGTGATGAGTGCTAAAAATAGGATCGGTCATAGTAGTCGAAAATGACTCTTTTGAACTGGAATGTCGTCACACCTCTCGCTCTCATCAACATTCCCAAGCGCTGCTCCCTAGGTAGAGTGCCATTCACGTGGCTATCATCCGAAGACTGATTGTCAAACTGTTGGTTTTCATCATTTAAGCACGAAACAGAATTCTCCAGAAAGCTAATTCACTGTAAAATGTGCGTTTGGCGACGCTCCAGCTCTGTCAAATCCACTTCGTGTAATGAAACAAAATCCTACCTCATGCCTCGCCTGCTCTTCTGTTCTGTCGGTTGAGCAGGAATTGGCGTGAACCGACTAAAGCAAAGGTCTCAGTAACTGCAGACGTTGTCTAAGGTGTTGATACTTCTCTTAATGCCCTTCATCTTTGGAAATACTGGCAACGGAAAACTACATAAACATGTGCTCTTCAGTCCTAAGATTGTTATAAATCGTGATCTGTTGGTCTCTCCAACAACAGAGGGTCAGAGATATGAATTAGTAGCTACTGTAAGCCACCATGAGAAGGACCTTCCAAGGGCATTATACAGCTGACACGAAACGTCCTAATGGCCAGTGGATTCGATTCGATGATGCAGTTGTGTCTGTTGTGGGTTTGAACAAAGTGTTGCATGATCAAGCGTACCTTTTATTTTATAAACAGATATAAGGTTTCGGAATTATCCGATGCCTTCCACTTGCAAACTCATTTAATTTAATTAT